>BPLQ01012458.1:67413-101727 GCA_021605075.1 Caerostris darwini | reverse complement strand
CTGTGGGAGCCATGGTGATGATCTGAAAAGCAATATAATATAAAAAAAATAAAAACCCCCCCCCCCCCAAAAAAAAGGCCGATCTCAGAACCGAAGTTCTTTTTATTATTTTTAAAATTTTTACTAACAATTTACGATGAATCAGTAGGCTAGGAAGTCTTTCCATGGGGCTAGGAGAGTAGTATGGAATCCCCGGAAAATCCACTCTTTGAGTCAGCAAAAAAGGGGCTCAGTACACCAGACACTGCATCTCACCTTAGATGACCTTGAATGTTCTATACGTCTAACGTTAGTAGAGAAAAATCAAGCTAAAGTGGACAATGTAACAGTAAACAGTGAAAACAGTAACATTATTTTTTTGATAGCGATATTTTTATTATTTTTAATAATTTTAAATCTGATCTCTTTATGTTTTATTTTGATTACATAATTCGGATAAATACATGCATGTCTTTTTGGACATGCATAATACACTGTTGGCTATTCAAAATGTAACACCAAGAATAAGTGATGTCAAAGCTAAATTTATTTGACAAGTAACACAAAGTACAAAGTGAAATAATTGAAAATACTGCATCGGCATTCAAAAGTGAAATGATTGCACGTGTAGTCGCCACGTATGTCAGTAGCTGTTGGCACACGCCTAAGTTTTGAATGTAAGAGGCTTTAGATGTATTCTAGGAGTATGTCAGTTCATGCTGCAAGTCACCAAAGTTGATCTAGCGTAACAGTGGTTCAATCATTTGCCAATCATGTTGATGAGCAACAGACCGGGAGAACAAGCAGGCTAAGTTAGCAACGCAACCTGATAGGAAAAGAAGAATTATTAAACATATAACGGCTGAAGCGTCTTGAAATATCGTCACAGACAAGCCTTGGAAGTAAGGTATGACAGCAGGTTCCAAAACCGCAAAGATATACCTCTGACTTCTGACTATACTGGCAATGCCTATTAGGGTGTGCGAAAGTACAATCTAATACCAAATCAATCAATCAATCCTAAATGCTGGTAGCAATGACTGGTAGGGTGATGCATAATTCAACCTCTCTCCACGGTGTCGGCAAATTAGGATTCGACTATCGTGGCTTTATAAGGAAAATTGTGATTCGTCTGAAAACGCAATGTCAATCCATTTGTTTGTCCATTGCGGCAAGACGCAAACATCTGTGGTCTAGAGCAGGAGTTTCCAAAGTGTTAAATTCAGCGCCAAACTGACTCAAGTCTCAAGGGATAAGATCTAGTAATTAATAGTACCAACATACTGTAGTTTTGAATTACGTGCACATTTTCGTTTCGGAACTATCCAGAAATGAATAATATGAATCTTTGAAAATCGAGTTGAAATCTCTGTAATTGTTGCTTACGAAATTAAATGCTGAATAAGAAGCAGAAACTCGTGCTAGGTTTCGAGTGACACGCGTAACACATTCAATAATGGAGCATGGGAAATCATTTACTGACGCTTAAATTTATAAAACAGTGTATGATTGTAGTAGCAGCAGAAGAGATGTGCCCAGAAAAAGTTTTAGAAAAGTAATTTAAAGTTTTAGCTTGTCATCAAACAGTATGGCTATATGATATTACAGAAAATATATCAATTCAATTATCTGACAAAAATAGACACTTAGAGGGGTTAATTTTGGCCCTTGGTGAGTCAGCAGGTGTCTAAGATACTGCTCAGGTGTTGCTTTTATTTGAGGGATAGATAAAAATTATGAAGTGTACCTAAAGTTTATCGATGTTCATAGCATTTTCTGTACGAACTTCGGAGAAAATATTTTTTTAAAAGTCGAAAATGCTGTTCAGAAAAACATTGAAAAAAAATTAAGTATCATTACTGATAATGGTAAAAACATGTATGAAAAAAATAAAAGTGTCGTATCAAAGGCCGTAAAAAATGACACTGATTTTAAACTATTAATCGTAAATCACATCATTCATCAGTAGTGTAAAATGCGTAAATTATGCGTGATTCAGTGAGTGTAAAATGCGTAAATTACGCGTGATTCAGTGAGAGTAAAATGCTTGGATATGTCAAAGTTTTGAAGTCAGTTATATTAGCTGTTAATTATATGTCAGCTGTTAACTGTATCATATCACACGCGCTCAGTCTTCGTCAATTCCGCGAGTTTATTGAAGAGAATGGATAAAATGACTTACCAAAGCACATCACGTTGGCTTGGATGTGGGTAAGTTCTAAAGCGATTTTTTTAGCTCTGAGCAGTAATCGAAATTTTCTGGAATGAAAGGAATAGTTCTCTGGCTGAGTTACAAAACAATGAATGGCTATGGAAGTAATCATTTTACACTCATTTAACTAAACATATAAATGACCTTAATATAAAATTACTAGTAGAAAATCTTCTTCTGCCTGATTTATACACTCACATTAAGTCCTTTCGACAAAAAATGTTTAGTTTCAATTCCAACTGAACATAAAATGTTTTACGCATTTTCATGTATGCCAGTCAGCAGATTGAGACTGCCATTCCAGTAGATTTTGCAACTGAAGCTTTGGGTGCTTAAAAATACCCTTTAAATCTGGTTTTTTGGATTTTGATACATCTGGAAGCAACATCAAAAATTTTCAAAATCCATTTGCTACTGACATAGAAACCCTTACCCCAGAACTTCAAATGGAAAACATAGATTTGTATTGCAACGATATTTTTAAAGGAAAATATTTAAACACATCATGGCTAGTATTCCATCCACATAGTTTGTATAAATTTGCTCATGGCTTTTTTTCTCTTTTGGAACAACTTATCTGTCTGAAAGATTTTTCTCAAAAACGTTTCCACACATTATTTACAGATCCAAGTTAACTGATGAGTAATTGAAGTCGCTGTTGATAACTTGCATTTGTAAACATGATCCACTACTGCAAAAATCTGTGAGGGGAAAGTTACAGCTACATTAATCTCATTAATCATAATTATAATGTTTAATTTCATGTGAATTACCTTTGTATGTTCCGTATTGTACGTTTTTAGGACAGTTCTCATATCACTAATTGCAGTTAAAATGTTAAATATCATTATGTTAGTGTGTTTCTTAATTGGTCGCTGCATAAAAACATCTTATTATTATTTTGTGTGATTTACCCACATTGTAAATTTTACTTTGTAACTCACGGAAAAACTTGAAATCTATTACAACTGATGGAGGCAAAAATAAAGGAGTGGTTGCACTTGTGTCAAAGGCAGTAGAAAATGATGGTGGTTCAAAACCATTAGTCTTACATTGTATCGTTCGTCAACAGTGCTTGTGCGGAAAATGTTTGGATATGTC
Source organism: Caerostris darwini (assembly GCA_021605075.1). Classification (NCBI taxonomy): domain Eukaryota; kingdom Metazoa; phylum Arthropoda; class Arachnida; order Araneae; family Araneidae; genus Caerostris; species Caerostris darwini. The sequence goes on along the minus strand of BPLQ01012458.1, from coordinate 98,435 downwards.
TGAAGTTCTAAAACTAGACATATCAGTTGTTAATTTCATCAGATCCACTGGGCTGAATCACCAACAATTCCGCGAGTTTGTTGAAGATATGGAAGAAAATGATTTATCATATCATACTGCCGTATGGTGGCTTAGTTGGGGAAAAAGTCCTGCAGCGCTTTTTTGAACTTCGAGCACAGATCGAAATTTTTTTGAATGAAAAGCATCGCCCTCTTACTGAATTACAAAATAGCGAATGGCTGTGGAAGTTAGCATTCTATGTCGATTTGACAAAACATATGAACGAACTAAATTTGAGATTGCAAGGAGAAAACCAGCTTCTTCCTGATCTATACACTAATATCAAATCGTCCCGGCAGAAAACAATATTGTTTCAATCACAACTACTTACTTGTGTGAGAAAACATTCTCCAACATGAAGTACACAAAGAATGTTTACAGATCTAAGTTAACCGATGAACATCTTAAATCTCTTTTAATAATTGATACAAGTAAAATTGATCCATAACTACAAAATATTATCAGTGAAAAATCACGATTACATAAATCCCATTAGTATTTTCTTACAAGTGGATACCCCACGGTTTCATTTACGTTCTATTTCATAGTGGAGTTACTAGCGCCAGGACGTATAGCGCGAAACTGAATAGACACCATCCTTCAGATCTGCAAACACACGACCTAAATTTCGAAACGACCAAATTCTTTTTATTGTAAGCATTTAATTTTTTGTCCGAGTATTTAGTGATTGCAATTCAAAATAACTTTGTTATTTATCTTCAGGATCAGGCATTGTCAGCTTGATTTGAGTCAAGAAAGCCTTTAAGTTAACAAAGGCTTAAGGTAACGAGACAATGTATTAGCACTACGAGAAGACGTATTTTCTTTTTGTGATATTGCAGAAGGCAAGGATATATCCACTGTTCACGACTGTTGGCAGCAAGGATCACGGGAAGGTACTGTCTTAAGAAGACCGGAGTCTGGTGGCATACAGGAAACTACTAAGTGGATGATTGACGTATACATCACATGGCTGTAGAATTTCTCACTGTATCAGAAGCCGAGGGCCTGAATGACAGAGTGGCTAGCGCTCTGGCTCTCGGTACCACAGGTTTCGGGTTCGAGTCCCGGCGGTGCCATGATTGTTTGTAGTGGTTCGGAATCCACTTTAAACTGTAGGTCCCAGTCTAACATGACTGTAGAGCGTTGGGCGTAGGGTTGACAACCCTACCCCGTAAAAAAGAAGACATCTCATGTTTCGAAATCTGCCAGTAGGCAGACGGCCTTGGCCCACCATGGGGCTGTTGCGCTAATCATTATGATGATCTGTAGCCGAAATGACTGTAGACTTCTGTTAGAATCATAGTGACCAGCGAGGATAAATCGATTACTTGAGGAGAATTTTTTTAAAAAAGATATTCATTGATACATTATAAAAAAAACTTATAACCGTATGTGTGAGCAACTAAATATGCTGGGAATGTGAGAATTATTTTTGCAATTTTAACACTTTATAAACTTGAAAGAAATAAGATATTAAATAATGTTGTTTAATTTAAAAGTTGATTTCAACTAGATTTTTTTTTTTTTTTTTTTTTTTTTTTTTCATTTTTAACCTACAATATTTTTGGTCTATGAAAAATGTACCATCAAAGTTATACAGTTACTTTAAATTTATAAGCAATTTGAAAAAGATAACTACAGTTGCTTAGATTCACGTAAAAATTTCATTGCTAGGAATTCGGCTATGGCTTCAATATTTTGTGCGTGAGTTTTAAATTAAAATTTATTTTGAAATCTTAACTAAATTTTCTTTTACATGTAAAATAAGTTTAAAGAAATTTTTTTGGTATAAAAATGGAACTAATTAACTTTGACATACTAAACAAATAATTTTTCAGACTTATTTCTTTGAAGTTTTATTTAATGCCAAAATTATGAAGATAATTCTCAATCATCATGTATTGGCTATCTAAAATAATATGATAAAGAGTATTGAACGGAAACAGCATTTATCAATTAATAAACAGAAGGTTCTTTTAAATATTTACAGCATAAAGATTTGACATTTGTGCTTAAAAATATTTTTAATCTTTTTTTCAGACAAAACAATTTTAATCTTTTTTCAGACCCTAGGAGCAGGAGAATTGTGCGGATTCTGGAGATGTGAAATATACCAGTGCTGTGTAGGAGTTGTAATTTTTGGTCATTGCCAAAATATAAAACTTCCAGGTATGCATACCATTAAATATCATTTGATTATAGATATTTTATATTAATTAGTAATTACATTAATTATACATTTTTAGCTGGCTAAAGTGGCATTTAATAAAAGATGTATAACAATCTTAAACGTTATACCTACATTACAAATTCAATCTAAGATGTTTCGAAATATGACAAGTATAACCCTATTTGACATCGTCACAAATTTGAAAATTGTCTCGAATATGGGGAGGTATTTTAAAATGTTATACACCACATGATGAAATAACTCTTCCAAATTTATAAGCTCTTCTCAGCTATTGGCTCATCCTATTATAACAACTACTAACATTAAAATTCTGACTTTAAACTCGTTAAGCAACTTCCATTAAGTAAAATTTTTCATTCCTATTTAAGTAATTGGAGGTACGGGGATTCCTAATTCCAGGTACTTCTTAAATACACTACCTTTGCCTTTGTATAACAATCCTAAACGTTATACCTACAATACAGATTCAATCTAAAATGTTTCGAAATATTACAAGTATAACCCTATATGACATCGTCACATATTTGAAAATTTTTTTCGCATATGGTTAAAATGACGGTATTTAAAAATGTTATACACTGCATGATGAAACAGCTCTTGCAACTTTATAATCGATGTGAACTCCCACAATGTACAAAGTACTATCGTTCCTGTAACAGTAAGAAAAATTACTATATTTAAAAAAAGTTCAAAAACATCCATGCTATAGGAATTCTTCGGGAAAATTTAGAGAAATCAGGGAAAATTCTCGCAATGAAAGCTTTTAAGAGTAAGTACCATTTTGTTCTATTATAATAGGGATATATTTATATATATATATATATATACATATAAAGATTTATAAATAAATAAAGAAGAATTTTAAAGAAGAATCTTTGTTATAAATAAAGATCCTTCCTTTAAAAACGCCTCAAAATCAGGACAGAGAAATCCACAGGAATTATGCACCGCATGATGGAACAACTCTTGCAAATTTATAATCGATGTGTACTCCCACATTCTGCAAAGTACTATTGTTCCTGTAACAGTAAGAAAAACTACTACATTTAAAAAAAGTTCATAAACATCCATATAATAGGAACTCTTAGGCAAAATTCTCGTAATGAAAACTTTTAAGAGCAAGTGCCATTTTATTCCGTTATTATAATAGGGATATATTTTATGTATATATAAATAAATAAAGTAGAATTTTTAAAGAAGGATCTTTATTATAAATAAAGATCCTTCCTTTAAAAACGCCTCAAAACTAGAACAGAGAAATCCAAATAGAACATTATTTACTTTTATTTTTTGGTGAATTTATAAAAGATCATTAAAGAAACATTATTAACAGTAATTGTTATTTATATTTTTAAAGGGGAGAGCTGTACAAACAATGTCACTAAAATGGAGGATGCCAATTGTGATTCTTGCGCACCTAAACTTAAATGTGTGAGTAAACTTCTATATAAGAAGAAATTTAATTCCTACTGCGAGTAGTAGGGTTTTTTTTTTTTTTTTTTTTTTTTTGCGTTTGAAATATTTATTAATTTTCTACTTTTTTTTTTGTAGATAGACGGATTTTGTTCTAACTATTCCATTGGATATCTGAATTATCCTCAAGATTATTAATTACTCATGATATACAATTATTTAAGAATTAATTTGGAGATTTCGTCTCTTAATTGAATATATTGTATAAATAGTGAATAAATTGCCTTAATAAAATTTATTTTTTAATAAATTGCCATTAAAATTTCGATAATTTTTTAGTGAAATGTTTTCTATTAAATTTTCTATCCAATCCTTAATGCTTGCTAAAAAGTCAATGGCCGCGATGGCCTTCAAAGCGCGCGGCGATTCACTTCGAATCTCTTCAGTCTACGCAAAATGGTGTCCCCTGAGTGGTCTTTTGAGTTTAAGGAATAGCCAGAAGTCGCACGGTGATAAATCAGATAAAAACGGTGGCTGTGGAATGATATGGGTTTCATTTTTGGCAAAAAGGTCACGAAGAATCAATGCAGTGTGAACTGGCGCATTATCGTGATGCAAAAACCAAGAGTTGTCTTTTCATAAATGTGGCCTCTTTTTGCGAATAACTTCACGCAAACGACGCTTAACACTCAAATAATATTCCTTGTTGACAGTTTGGCCCGGTGGAAGGAATTCATAAAGCACCATACCACGGTAATCGAAGGAAACAGTCAACATGACCGTGATTTTTGAGCGATTTGGGCGTGCTATTTTCGGTCTTGCTTCACCTTTGTCACGATATTCGTTCGATTGATCGGTTGTTTCCGGATCGTAAGCATAAATCCAAGTCTCATCTCCAGTTATGATGCATTTCAACTTGTCCTGATAGTCAGAAAGAATTGTTTCACACACTTCAACGCGACGATGTTTTTCCAAAAAATTCAGTGTTTTAGGTACCAATCGAGATTTGACGCGTTTGAGGCCGAAATTGGAATTGACCGATGCTTTTGAAATTCCAACCTCATCAGAAAGGTCTCTAATTGAAAATCGACGGTTTGCAAGCATCAAATCTTTAATTTCTTGGACGTAGGTTGAAGTTGATAGTCGGCCAGAGCGCTCTTCGTCTTCAACACGTTCTCTGCCTTCTTTGAACTGTTTATACCACTTGTAAATATTTCTTTCCGATACAGTTTGCTCACCGAATGCCTTCTGCTACATTCTATATGTTTCCTCACTCGAATATTCATTCCGCAAACAAAGTTCAATGCACCTTCTTTGCTCAATTAATTCAGACATTTCAAAAATCGCCAAAATCATCTCACAAAGCCAAGCGTGACTCAAACACTAATGAATATTTCGACGTCAAATTTCACACAGATGTCAAGGACAGTGCCTACAACCTAAAAAAGAAAAAAAAATTGAAATTCCATATGCCAGAGAAATTTAATTGAAAATTGATTTTACTTTTTGGACACAGTAGTAAGCTGTATTTCTTGCTGAAAGATTCATTATGGCTGCAAAGCAAAAAGAAAACGAAAATGCCATTTGCTATTCCTTTGATTTGGAGGTTACAAAGCAATCAGATAAAAGACTGCTACTTCTGCCAGTACAATTCCTTAAGGATTCACAAAGGAAAAAATGTTGAATGTGCAGTTCCCAAATCTATAATTTTCCATGCGACCAATTCTCCAAGGTAAAGGCTTTCCCATCTCGAAAACTCCAAATGAATTTTTCATTATTCCAGAGGAACATCTAGAATCAATTTCATTTGATGCTTCTACATCTATTGCTAAATATAATGAGGATGCTATACTTACATCAGGCATTCTGTATCTAGAGCTCATTAATTTTGTTAGAGATCTATAGATGGCCGAGATTAAATCAGAATTACTTTTATCGAAACTTAAGGAATGGGATTTATTCCAGAAAGATGTCCAAGTGACTTCGTTTTGCAATCGTCATGAATATCTGACTTATTTTATACAGGAAAAAAAACCTTGTTTTCTGTTCTGACGTCTTAATGACAGCTCTCAAAATAGAACATGACCCTTCACAATGATGATTATTCATAGATTATTCCAACACAAGGTATCCTGTACATCTCAAGGTATTATTGCTGCATGATGGAATTCAACTTCCATTGATTCCAGTCGGACATTCTGTCTCTATGAAAGATAATTATTAAAATTTGAAACATTTGTTGAACTGCTTCAATACAACAAGTACAGCTGGCATATTTGTGGTGATTTCATTCTCTTTTCGTGGGTTTTCGACTAGGACGCACGATGCTTTTTATGTGAGCGGGACAGTAGAGACAAAATTTGCACTATGTAAAAATAAAAAAAATTTTTAACAATGACCTACCAGAAATACCTATGATATTAGAAGTGAGGAACGTGCAAAATTCGTTATTAGTAGAGGCAAACAAAAATCCTACTATCATCTTGCACATAAAATTTGTCTTAGTGAACAATTTTGTTAAAATTATTAACAAAATTTTCCACTAATAGTTAAAATTTTTGTTTATAACTTAAATAATAAATATCCTGCGAACAGAGAAACTAAACTGAAAGAGGAAATTTTCATTGGTTCACAGATCCGTAAACTCAAATATGCAGATTTTTATAGCGTGCTCCAAGAAGGTGAAAAAGAAGCTAGAAATGTTTTTTGTCAACGAATTTCTTAGGAAATGTAAAATCAAAGAACTATAGAAATTAGAGATTGGCATGTTGTCTGCATATAAGAAATTTTATTGCACTATTCTCAAAAAATGCCTTATCTGCAGTTCATTTAGACATCTTTCTTAAAAACATTGGCCAGATTAGCAATGAGCACAGTTTTCCCTTGGACATTACAAAAATAGAGAAAGAATACAGATGGTCTGAGAAAATGGTCACTACAATGTTGACAGACCATTATTGAATGATTTTCAATGATGATTTTGAAGAAATGCTTGAGCAATAATCGAAGCAATCCCGTAACCTAGAGTAGACATGTGCACATGCGTTTGTTAACACATTGTTTTATATTAAAAGCAAACATATAAGAAGTGGGAGCTAGTTTCAAGTTTTCAGTGTCATATTCGTTTTTAGCAACCCAAAATTAGTAATAAATAGCTATTTAAATCTCAGAAAAAAAAATTTCATCAGAATTACTTGCACTGTGTAATCTAAAGCTATAAAGAAATTATTGAAGCCAAAGTTCAAAACATGCTCCATAGATCTTGGCAGTGATTAACAGGTCCTTGAGCATATTAAGAAAAATGTGCAGCAGTCAGATATATAATCAGAAACGTTTATTTAGCAACGATAGGGACACTCCATTGAGGCACTTTCGCCCGAGAGAAACTTTAGACAATCATCTCTTTTATGTAAATTCCACATTCACATTCCGTTCCCCCTAATTAGCTTCAATGAAACCTCGGCATATGATACCGAAGGAGAAAGCAGAATTCTGGGGTGATGGTCTGTAGCTTTGACACAAATCACATTTTTTTCTTCAAACGTATAAATAAGAAAGACAAAGACTTCCTTAAACAAACTCACGAAAATTCCATTACCAAAAAGAACCCCATGGAAGCATGCGAATTCAAGAAGAAAATTAAATCTCAAAATTACTAATTGCATCCAATCTCACTGCTGAGCAGAGGGAGTAAAATATTCAATTTTCAATTACCTGTATCAGCACTGCAATAATATCATTTCTGAGTTGTCACCATTTTTGGCCAGCACATCTCCTAGGTCATTACATACAACTACCTAGGGTTGGTTCTTGACGCTTAAATTGACTTATAACCCCTTCCCCTCCCCCCTGCAATTTCGAAAATAATTGTCAAACTACTGCCACTGCTAAACTCAAGAATCTAATTTCTCTTAACAGCAGGCTAGAGATCAGACACAAAACTTTTGCTCTACAAGTCGATTCTATGACCAATTTTAAGCAATCGGCAAATTTGCAATTTGGACTTCCACCTCAGTGCAACATCTCACAATATAGCGAATGCACCATTGTTTGCTTGTTCGAAAACAAATCCACAAAAATCTTCACCTTGATCCTATATCTTTTCAAAATATTTCCACGTGACATGCCTTCAGATTCGTAACGAAGCGATTCGCCAAATCTTTATATATCGTTCAGGTGTTGTGAGCTCCAAGAAACGGCCCAGTGTCATCTATGACATGGCTGACGAATCTTCTCCAGCACTCTGAAGAATGTGTGGACTCGTGTTTGCAAACAGCGGAGTTGCGAATCTGGGGAATTAAAGTTTTACCTTTAAATCCTTCAAAATTATTTTAATGTTACGATGAGCACTTAATTGTTTTAAATGCTGGCTATCATTTTGAAATCAAATCAATAGCTTTTAATTTTTTTAAAATTATTAGCTGTTAAATTTTTTACCATCTGTGTTGAATAATTTTCTTTTAAATTTTTAATCATCAATTTTTTTAATTTGTAACCTATAATTTTAAATATTGAAATCAACAGTCTTAAATTGTATCAATCATTAAGATGGCACTTTCCAGAGATTGCCATCCCAATTTCCTGCAACAATCATCTTCTGAGTGGATCTCGCAGGCTACTTTTGCAAACCTATTTTTAATTTTGTTCTTAAGCATCAAGTAATGGACCACTAATTTTATAAATAACTTTTACTTAATAAATAGCTCTCCTAGATAATCATACTTAAAAGCAAGAGAACATTTTAAATTTTTATGATTTTAAAATTGTAAATTTTTTTTAGAAATTTGTTTTAATGTTAAATTTTTCAATATTTTTAAAATATGAGGCAATTTCAATTCAAGTTTAATTTATTACATTAATTAAGATGTGAAAGTTTTTGTGGTATTTAATACTACTACTACACTATAATTGGCATGCCCATTGCTCTATTTATTTCCTTTAAAAATTCAAAACGATTTTTAAAGAAATACTAAGAAGTTAATTATTTATGAAAAATATTTATAGAATGTGTGAAAAGTAACAAAACAGATCACAGATAAAGATTATAAACATCTATCTTTCTACAATAATGAGGATCATATTATATGAGTTTTTATTTCCTTTTGATATAATGATGACAAATAAATAAAATCAAAAGTCAGAGCAGGTTAAGAATAATTTATCTAAAATTACTGTAATCATGTTCATTATCGTTAAAACTAATATTTTTTGTGATATGATTAAATTTTACAATTTATATTTTTTATGTCGTTCACTCGAAATAAACTTCTATGGAATCTACTTTATAATCAATCATGAATCATAAGTTGAATACTCCTAATGTAGATTACAGTAAGATTTCACTATCATTTGGCTTTTTATGTTTAAAGGATTTGAAGGAAATGTTTATTAGATACATAGTATAAAGTAAAGTAGTACTAATATGATTAAAAATTTAAATTTTATTATAAATTTAAAAAAAAAACATACATAATTATTTTCATTGTTTAGTAAACTGAAATTTCTTCATTACATTAAATAAAAAAAACCCAAAAAAGCAATACAATCAAAAATATTTATAAATAATAGCAAATTGAAAAAAAAATGTATTAGACATATAACCATCTTATAGTAAATTCTTGCTTGGTAAATCAAAGGAAAAGACTTTAGAGAGACAGTTAATCATTATCCTTTGCAGACTGAATCCTTTGTCAAATACAGAAATAAAAAAATCATTTTGTAATTAAACTTTAAAAAAAACCATTCAATATCTTATCTACACTTTTTTTGTACAAACTCCAAAAAACTTTTAATGAGTTTAATAAGTGTTTAAAGAACATTTGATTTTTTTTTTTATAAGAAGCATTTATTCATTCCTTAAAGGACTGTAACAAACTGTTTAGCATTGTAACAAGCAGAGATCCCGAAGTCTAATATTAAAAAAGAAATCTTCAAATAAATATAATAAAAATTGTGAAAAATTAAACAATGTACAATGACATGGGTACTGATTTGTCAAGTTTTATGCTTATAACAATGGCGATAACGATAGTCATTTGCAAAAATCACTTAATACATTAAAAAATAAAACACTGATAACATAACACATTATTTTGTACAAAAAGAAAAACAAATAGAATTTTAAAACATTCAAAAGATATAGATTTTAACACAATAATAATGACAACATACAATATTCATGTTTAAAATCTACATAAAATATGCAATTTGTAACAAGGAAATTATTGCTGAATAGATATGATATGTTTGCATTTTGATTCTCATTTAATTAATTTTTTTTTTTTTACAGCACTGCAATTTAAATTCCTACATTTTTAAATATAACAAGATTATATAAAGTGCAAGAACAAGCACATTTAATATTAACGTGTTATTATCTTTTACCATAACACGGAAACAATTTCAATAAACTTTGAAAAATACAGAAACAACGATTATTAACAGCAAACAAATACAGCAATAGCTCAACAAAACTATATTTAAATAATATTTGCATAAAATATTTTACAATAGTATCACTAATTTTACACTGTAGCAGATTTTAAGAGATGAGGTATGAAAAGATCAAGGATAAGTGAAAGTATTAAACTCCATTAAATAGTTTAAACTTCATTAACAATGCATTAGATTTTAACAGGATAGTTTTTATTTACACGACACAGATAATATTTTCAGCAAAGGAAAAATATTGACTCTTATATGTAAGAAAAGAAAATACTTTTAATATATTTTTTAAACAGAAGAATTATTAAATGTGGCACTTGAATTTTTTTAAATGAAATTAGTTATAGCTCATGTAAAGGTCTTGGCACAAATGAATGATAAGGATCATTCTTTTTCAATTTGAAATTAGTTTAAATACAACATTATCCAATCTTCTTAATCATACTAATATATAATCCAGGATCTTTCATTTCATTCAAGCAGTCCTCGATTAAAAAACTACAAAAAAGGAATTTTTAGTATTTATTTCAGATGTTAAACAGCAGGTAGGTTCTTAACTATTTCAAATTTATTTTTAAATACTTTAATGTTATCAAAAATAAATTAATTACAAACTTTACAAAAAATCAGGATCGGAATTATTATAAAATGACAAACTTAACAATTAAATAAAAATTTAAATTCAAGTAAATTAAATTAAAGAAAAAATTTTCAAAAAATATATTTGAAGATAAACACCTACATAGGTTTTCAAATTACTTTACAGATATGTAGAATTGTATTACTCTAATGTTTGCTAGATTTAGATCATTTCTCTTTGTCATAATTTCCAATTCTAATATATGTAAACATAAATGCAAATCACAATTAAGTATTTTGTTAACTTTGTCCTTTACTTGGGTTATCCTTAGTTAATGACCCTATGTTTAACTTCAGTAATATTGTATAAAGGAAATAGATTTACATTTTTTAACTGATTACAATTTCAACATTTTGTTTTGTTGATAGTACTTAGTAACAAATTTGTTAAAGTATTTCAAAACTGAAATTTTATTACCATGATGATTTTAAAGAGAAAATTCTATTAATGAATTAAAATGATAATTATAATTGCTTATAAGAGCAGCATTCAATTGTTGCAACCCTCCTTTTTTTTAAAACAAAGAATTGAACTATAACAATCATATATCCAATCCTTATTTATTTCATTTATAATTCTTAACAGTATAAATTATTCAATTTGAAATATCTATTTCATTGGTTTTATTATTCTGAGCAGTGTATATTGATATTGTTTAAATGAGCATTATAAAATCACTTAAAACATGTGTTTTAATTTTTTAATAATGAATTTGCTTATCATTTATCACAATATTAGTAATTACTAATAAATTTGCTAACAAACAAAGTAAAAAATTTAAAAAAAGCTAGGTAAAATCCGTCATAGAAATGAACAGTTTTACAAATAGAATATAGCATTAAAGAGTTTCATTCTAAGAATAAATAATATAATTACCTGTACCAAAGCAAAGGCACTGGTATTGTACCCAAATGCCAGAGAGCATGAGCATCAATCATAAATTTCCATGGTGGAAAATCACAGAGTTCTAACATTAACAGAAAATTCACAGCTAAAACTGATACTGCACATTTCCATACATAGCGTTTATGACGATGTTTATAGCACCAAATCAACCATCCACAGGAATTCAATAAACCTAAGAAAAATATTTAAAAAAAAATTTAACTAAAAGGTTTAACTAAAACTTCAGGAAAATTTTATCGTGATCAAACAGACAAATAAATTTTTTAATCCAAGGTTATACTTCTCCAATGCAAGTACTTAAGTATTCAGTTAACGAAGTATGTAATTATTGCTTGAATAAACCTTAGTGGGAATACTTTCCTGAATCATTGATATCTAAACTTTTGCTGTCCAATAAAATAAGAAATAAATTATTTATTATTTTTTTTAAAATTTCTTAGTCGAATTATCAGCCTACTTATTTTACTCTTACAGCAACTGTATTTATTGGATGATCTGTTTTCTAAAATGAATGTGAGGCAAAATTAATATGCATTTTTTCGTAAAACTTTTGTATTCTGCTCAATTTCTAAAACATAATAATTTCTGCCTTTTAAGTTTAATATTAAAATATTCTATTTTTTTCTTATCTAATTTTGCTACTGTGAATTACACTTATCTTCTACTCTCTTTGTGCCATAATAATAGTAACAAGTGAAAATTTAAATCGGAATTATTGACAAACGCAACTATAAGACTTAAGTTATGTTGTAGCATAAAATTACAAAGCCTTGAATCAAAATCAAACCTTCATGACATCTGTCATTTATTTTGGTATATCTTTTAATTTTCAGGTTAACCTAATAATTATGAAATACAACTATTTTTCTTTTATTCTTACAACTATTTTTTTTTTTCTTTTATCCATTGATCAAAAATCCAAACAAATCCTTGGAAACATATTTTAGAAAATAATTTTCAAGGTGAATCTTATGATAATATTGATTCTTTGAAAAAATAAAACTATTGACAAAATGAACATAATATTGAGGAGATATTATTCCTCTTCTGTTAAGAGGTACTATAATATTGTGGCATTGAAGTTCAAAAATCAACATTATTCCAAATTTTGAAGAAAAAAAAAAAAGAAAAATAAATAAATAAATCTATATTAATTTTAGCTCAAGCAAATGAGGAAAGGAAAGCTTCACAGCCAAGGGATCCTATCTACAAGTTTAAAATGCAGTAATTAAATTTTTGAAAAAATGCAGAAAAAATCTATTAAAATTAGGAATATTTTTAATTTATTGCTTAATTTAATCTAATTTTCTGACAATAAATGTTATATTCTATCTATCAATATATATATATATTTCTACTATTATTATGGGACAGTGGGAGTAATTCATTGTTTCTTCATACTGAATTCTTTAAACATGGAAATTATTTGTTTGGAAATTAAATTAATTTATTTCTGGTTACATAAAAAACATTTTCCAATTGCATGAAAAATATAATCAATGCAATCAATTTTTAATTTTTGAAATATACTTATATTAACATTTGAGTAACATAAAATAGTAAAATCCCTTTTAAACCATTTAATTGTCATATATAATGGGAGAGTAAATTAAAACATATTCAATGTGCCATTATGAAATAATAAATTTTTATTTATTAGAGTCCATATGTTACTTACCTATTAATATATTTGCTTTCAGATTATATCCATAATCAAATTGAATATATGAAAGATAGTAAATATGATACATGAAATAGGATAAAAATGGCACGGCTATAAAAAAAGGCAGTCCTGGTTTAAGATTTGAACATGTCCTAAAAATAAAAATAAAGCTTATAAATCAATTGTGCAAGTTTATCAATATTAAATTATATTTCAATGATAGAAGAAAAAAAAAAAATTTTTTTTTTTGTTAACCTGCTTCTTAATTTTCAGAACGAACAAATACTAATTAGTATCTTGTAAATATTAACCTAAAAACATTTCTTGGATAATTTTTTATAATATATCAACAATTGTTCTATTATACATATGAAAAAATATCTATCCCCATTTAAGTTAACAAATATTTTACTACATCACAAAATAAATTGTTTAATAATATATGCATAACTATAAATCACAGAAATGTTTATTTTTATATGCTACCTCTAAAATGCACAGCTTATTTAACAATATAGAATAATTACTATTGCATAATCGTCCACCCCTCCTCCCTTACAAAAAGTAAATTGTAATAACTTTTGTAATTATCATTAAATCTTCACAAAACAATATTCCTGTAAAAGGTTTAAACTTATAGTAATCAGTGATTGATTAAAACTGCTGGCTCGAAATGTTTTCATTAGAGAATCCAGATTTTTTATGCAATCAATTCAGATTTATGAATTTATTCTAGATAATTTTTTTTTGTCAAACATTGAATTTAAAAGCACTGAACTTGTTAAAAGTTCAAGAATTGACTTTTTCAAAGCAATGAAATTTGCACATAATGAATGAAATCTCACATTCTAATTAATTTTATTTAACATTTTGTAACAGCCAGAAAAACAATTTTTTTTCCAATATAAAATAATTAAATTAATTAGAAATTCGGTAGATATATTTAAAAATATTTAACACTATTCTGAAAAGAACATTAAATTGTAACACATTAAAATGTTCATATGATAGGCATTCTGGTATCATAAATCTCTTAGATACAAATTTATATTAAATTATTATGAATAGTTTAAAAGATAATCAAGAGAACATTGATTGAAGCTTCATTTATAAAATGTAATTTTTTTACTATAGAGCCTCTTTGGGTAGGCGAGATCATGCTGACAATTTTGTTTTGAAAGTTTAGAAAAATTATAAGGAAAAGAAGAAAGTTGGTAAGGAAATAAATTTGTCTGCTTTAAAAATATAAGGTTATCTTTTGCAAGGACTACTGTAAATATGCTCAGGATTCTAAAAAAGAATCCATCTTATTTATGTTTGTTAGAAGACTGAAGTTGAGTTCAATTTATCTAGGGTTATACAGTCCAGTCACAATGTGACCACCTGTCAAAAACCAGAAAAACCACCTTTAGCAGAGCGGGCCGTTGCGAGACGTGCAGGAAGAGAGTCAATTAGGTTTCTGAAGGCGTTCACTGGAATGTTGAGCAATGCCGATTCCAGTGCCGTGGCCATCATCCATGGAGCGAACAACCCGATCGAGGTGGTCCCACAGATTCTCGATTGGGTTTAAATCCGGTGAGTTTGCTGGCCAAGGGAGTACGGTAAACTCATCCTGGTGCTCTTCGAATCACTCACATACACTGCGAGCTGTATGACACCTCCCATTGTCCTGCTGGTAGATGACATCATTCTGAGGAAAAATAATTCGTATGTAGACACGCGAATTATGAATGAATTGGTGTGGACATGGTCCGCAAGGACAGATGCGTACTTGTGCTGATCCATCGTGAAACCATAATGCTCCCTCCTCCAGCTTGGATCCTTCCGGCAATTGTTGCAGGGTGTTTTCTTTCAGACGTTTCACGCCGTATACGCCAACGTCCATCTGTCCGATGGAGCATAAAATGTGATTCATCGGAAAAACCACCTGTCGCCACTCTGTGGATGTCCAGTTTCGATACTGGCTTGCAAATTCCAGCCTTCGTCGCCGATGAACAGCAGTCAGCATAGGTGCATTAACCAGGCGTCTGCTGCGCAGCAACGTTCGCTGAACCGTTGTTGAGGATACACTCTTAGTAGCCCCTTGGTTCATCTGGGCGGTCAGTTGCACGTCTATTCGCTCGAACGCATCTCCGTAGACTTCGTTCGCCTCTTTCATCTATAGCCCGTAGTGCACCACATGTGCCACGCCGCTGATTTTGGATAGTGCCATTTTGCCATGTATGGTATACTTTTATCACGGCGGCATGCAAACAGTTCACAAAATTAGCCGTTTCCGAAATGCTTTCACTCTTGGCCCGAAAGCCAATAATCATGCCCTTTTGGACGTCGGATAAATCGCTGCGTTTCTGCATGACGCCAACGATTGAAATACTTTCCGATGCCCTAGGACATCCTTTATATACACTCCACTGCAATGTGCTGCTACCCACCTTTTGTCATTGCTTATTTCACGTTGACGTCAAAAGTAGGTGGTGGTCACATTAATGTGACTGGACTGTGTATTACATTAAGCAGAATTTGAATAAACTGGAAAATTAATAGTAATAACATGGAAAAGTTTTTTTTATTATTTAATTTATGTTATACATGTTTTTTAAGAAATAAGATCAGCAACTTTAAATGCTTGTTACAAAAAGGTTTAGGGAGGATGTGTTGTAAGAAATATAATCATGCTTGCACTAACATTATCAAATGAAATTATTTCTTTGGCATGTGAAAATTAGTAAGAATGGCTTTAATACTTTCAGCCAAAATGATTTAGATGAACTGCTTAACCTCTCCAAGTGACAATGATATAATTACACTAACTTTAGATGTTGTTTCATATCCAAGAGGTGATAATGACATGAAAGAAAAGCAGCACTGCAAAATTTTATTCAAGAAAGTATTCAATTTTGTTGTAAATAAGAAAATTATTTTCTTACTTAAATTCTGAACCAAATTACAATATCAGCTGCAGAACTGTATATCTAAATAACTTGTGATGATGATTCTATATAAACAATTTGCACTGCATTAGCATTAAACCATAAACATTAATTTACATAGCAATCATCATCACAAAGTATAATTACTGATTTCTTTGCCATAAAAGTAAATGTTCCCAAAAGAACAATGAAGTTTGTGAAATTTCATTGTCTCTACCATAATATACACTGGTGTCCAAAAGTTAAGCATAAATCATAAAATGTGAAAAACATGGAGTAAATATTCGTAAAATTATTCCAAATTTCTTGCGGATATTAATTGGGTGAAGAAGAAACATTGGGTTTATGCAAAACTTTTCAGTCGACTACGTCCTGCGCGAAACAACTGCGCATGTTGAAACGCAGAGAAACCGATTCACGCAGCATAGGCAGTTCAGACAAGTTTCGTGCAACTGCTGTGCGAAGGAACGTTGTTAACCATCAAACAAGGTGAATGATGGCACAAAGATGCCAATTGGACATGTTTGCTAATGGAAGAATCGTTGGAATGCTGGAATCCGAACGATCACAAACCGAAGTGTCTCGAATTTTGAATGTGGACCAGTCTGTGATCTCAAGACTGTGGCAGAGGTATCAAAGAACGGGAGATGTTACCCGACAACCAGTATCAGGTCGACCAAGAGTCACAACCCCTAGCCAATAACGATATCTGGTAATAAGTGTGCGACGTCAGAGGGGCAGTACTGCCAGAGCACTGGATTCGGCGCTCACAGTCGCCACAGGAATACGAATTTCGAGACAAACTGTTTACAGGAGACTCAATCATGCTGGCCTGTATGCCAGAAGACCAGCAGTTTGCATTCCCCTCACGTCTGCGCATAAACGCGCTCGTTTGAACTGGAGTTTGAAACATCAACATTGGAGTGTGGGAGATTGGGCCAATGTGATGTTCAGTGACGAGTCCCGGTTTAGTCTGAGTAGTGATTCTCGTCAGGTAACGATATAGAGAGAACGTGGAACACGTTTTGTACCTAGAAACATAACGGAAAGACATCATTTTCAATCAAGGGGAGTAATGGTATGGGCAGGCATCATGATGGACGGCCGCACAGACCTCTATTTATTTGACACGGGGTCTGTGACTGGTCAAAGATACAGAGACGAAGTTCTTGAGCCTTATGTTCGCTTGTTTCGAGGTGCTGTCGGTCCTGACTTCATATTCATGGATGATAATGCGCCATGTCACCGATCGATGCTGGTAGATGACTTCCTTGAAACGGAAAACATCCAGCGCATGTCGTGGCCTGCGAACTCCCCTCATTTAAATCATAGCATGTATGGGATATGCTCGGGAGACAAACTGCAGCCCTTTCGCACCCACCAAGCTCCGTTACAGAACTGAAGAGAGCTCTCCAAGAAGCTTGGAATCGTTTGAGCCCACAACTCATTCATCATCTCATAGCAAGTATGGTAAATCTTTTTCTTTAAAGTGTGAACCCTTGCTATGCTCAGTTTTCTTTCAAACTGCTACTTTGGATAATAAAATTAATTATTATCGTTCTTTTCATTTGCTTTCTTATTTTATAACCATTTTACACTCGCATATCACGTTTCCCGCCATTCTGATTTACAGTTCCTTCTTTATTCACATAATTATCAATTATGCTTAACTTTTGGACACCAGTGTATGATGCAAAGACAACTTTTTCTGACTATGAAAGTAATTTGGAACCAATTCATAAAAAGTGAACACCATTATCAGATAGTGATTAAAAACATGAAACTATAGTACTTTTCAATAAAATAAAATGAATGTTTTGAATACATTTTATTTTAAACTATTATGTGAGTTACTTTCAGACTTTTAAAGAAAATTTATTAAATAATTTACTTTTTTTTTAAATTTCTAAAATTATTTTTTATGTGGGTTTAAGTAATTTTAATTTGTTTTGATTTTATATGTTTTTAGAAAATTGATATATATGCACATCATTTTAAAATATGCAGAAATATAAATAAAAAAATATCCACCATAAAAAATAATACTCACCTCACAATTAAAGAATAAAAGGAATAAAGAACCACGGAAAAAGCACAAAAGTAATCAAGTTTCTATTGAAAATAAAAAAAAAGAGATTATTAAAATTAAGATTATTATTTTTAATTGTAATTTAGCAGTTAATATGTTTCATTTATTTTACATCAACTTGTCTATAAACAATACAACAGGATAAAAAATAACGTCAACCATGAATAATTTGCTAGCCTTGGAAAGAAAATATTCCAAATTGGGGTGTGTGTCCTACGGCTGTGAAAATAATTCAGGTATTTACAATATGGATTTTTTACAAAGTAAAAACTATAACAATAGCTTTAAAAACTGCTTCATTTGATATATCGGGATAACTTTTATGAATTAAGGAGAATTTTTGTTAAAAAATTTCATTGCATTATTTTACATTTTTTTAAAAATATTAATCATACGAATAATTTATAACATTTACTATTACCAGGACTTATAGTAGCAACATTTTTATTTTAAAATAAAATTAATCAAAGATTGTTGAAAAACCTTTTTGGTTGTTAATATTAGTAAATATTTGCCCCGTTTAATATTTTTGGATCCAAAGTTGAGATATAATGCCCATTTTTGTCTGCACAAACACTCTGCATTCTGCAAAGCATTAAATAACACTATTATAGGACATTTTCGTTTATATAAAATCCCATATATATTAATGTTGCAGGTTATGTTGAAACAGCATGTGGTTTTTTTTTTTTTTTTTTTTTTTTTTTTTTTTTTTTTTTTTTTTTTTTGTTAACAGCTATTTGAAATAAGCTGATCATTTGTAAAAATAAAAATTAGGGCATTTGCATTAAATTATAATAATAAACAGCATAACTGAAAATGCATTTTAAACTAGTTTAATATATTTTATAACGTGCTTCCAATAAAACAAATTTTTATAATATTTGTGTTCATTTAAGTAATAATATAGTTTTAAATTATATTTTGTGCATATTTTAATTTAAATTAAAAAGGAATGCTAATATATTGGTATTTTTCTCATAAAAGCATATATATTTATATTATAATATTATGAAATCAATTTCTCGGACCGACAATTTGCTATGAATATTATAAATAATAAAAGCAAAATTATTACAAAACAGCTGAATCCATTATTTAAAATAAGTAAGATCAAATTTGTAATTATATGCACACACAAACACAATAATAACAAAAAAAAAAATTTTAAACAAATGTTATATAATTTTATATGTAATATAATGTTATATAATATAAATGTTACATAATTTTAAAATTAAATAAATATTTTCAAATCTTATTGGATTGAATATAAAATAACCTAAAAATTGGATGCAACTTACTTCAGTTAAAGGTACATCTCTTGTATGAAAAACAGCTGACCAAAACCAAGCATTAATAGAGAGCTAAAATTTTAAACAAATTAAATAATTCACATTATAAATATTAACAAAATAAAAATATCATTTTAAATTAAATTCCTTCTTTTGTTTTTAACTTTTTTTTAAACAAGATCTAAATAAAATAAATAATATTTTTTTTTTAAATTACCTGTGGCTATTGATCTTATCAAAGTCTATTAATCCCAAAGCAAACTAAGATATACAATGTAATTCTTTTCCCCAAAAAGCAGATTATATTATTACATTATACAACAGATTATATAACAGATTTTCTTATTATTTCTTAAATAAAAGCCACCTTTTCATAAATTAAAATTTTTAAAAAATGAAATATATTCATGAATAAAATAATAATAATATTGTCTCTCAGTTCCAAATTATGAAAATGTTAAATATGAAAATCAGGAATGAATATCATAAAAAACATAGCAACATTATTAGTTTTGATAAATATAAATGGAGGTGAAAAACTTACCAAAGCTTGTATATTCCAAATTGAACTAAATGGACAGTTAGGAACAGATTTTCTGAATTTTTGCCACATATAATAGTGAACAAAGCCATTTAATAATGAAAACAACATAGATGCTGGTTCTTGAATACCACAAAAACGATAGAAAGGCCACTTTAAAGAAGATGGGGGGAAAATAATAACAGATTATAATACAATTGATATTTCAGATGAAAAAATGAATTCTTTAAAATTTTAAATATAAATAAAAACTCTTTTACACCATAACTCATGCACTTTCTTATATTTGATGCAAGAAACTAGTAAAAGTAAACTGGCTCTGAGTAATAAATATAACTTCTGATATATTCAGTAAATAAAAAGAATTTTGACTCAGCATTTGTGCAAGTTTTAACAAAAAGGTTGTCAGATTTAAATCGCCATCAATAGCCTGTATTTGTAGTTTGTTTTGAATTTAAGAGGTAATATTTTCTCTGATTCCTTATTTTCAGGTGACAATATTAAGAAACGTTCATGGTCTGACAACTATTCAAGATGCTTTTTTCTCTGCTTCAAATTAGGGTCAAAGACAGGAATTTTAATACAAATTCACTCTTCTTTGATATATATATATATATACCAAAGAACTATATATATATATATATATTTGAAACGGAAGACAATTGAAAAAATAATGCTTGGGTCCAATACCATCCTACCCGCCCCAAAATCCAATGTGAGAAAATTTTGATGATTTTGATTTTTGTAATTATGCTAGGAAGGACTAATCAGTATTACCCTCTTAAAAATCACCCAGGATAAAAGAAGTTCCTGTATTTTCATCTAATTTTCAGATCATTACTTCAATAATTTTATTATACATAATCTATGTCTCATGTTTTTATTTTACACAAAAGAATTTTTTAATGTATGAGGATTTTTTAAAATTGTTTTTAATGAAAATTAAAAAAATAAAATTTCCTTTTTATTTTCATGTTAAACAACATATTTTAAAACATAAAATTATTCAAGCATTGCTATTTATCATAATAAAATGCAATAAATAAATTAAAATGTTAAACAACAAAGAAAATGAAACAATGAAGGAAAATTTTATTGTGCCATTTTTTGTGGTGAAAGTTAAATTATTTTACATTATAGCTCTACATAATAATACATAAATTATTTTATATACTAAATATAAATAATTTTTAACATACATACATTATTTTACATTATTACAAAGGATGAACAAAAACTTTTAGAAATAACAAATATGTGAACTTGAAAGTTTAAATATTCACAACTAGATAAATAATCTGAAAAATACCTCATCATTATTGAGTTTATCAGGATCTTAAACTTATATTTTGCATTTCCTAATGAATTTTGAAAAGCTTTCCACCTTCTCTAATTGGAAGACTATTTACATCTTAATAATACAAATTAAAATCTTTTGCATTTGAAGTAAGTCAAGTGATCAAGTAAATTTTTCAACAATAATTCATAAGTTCATTTTAGAAATAAAAGTAATATTTCAAAAAATTATCTACAAAATGTTCTAAATTATTTAAATTACTCGATTTTTTTTAGAACTTTAAAAATTGTTTGTAATTATTTTATAATTATAGTTTAAAAATTAAATATAAATATTGAGTTTTATTATTTAGAATTTAAACAGAAATACTTACTTTTCCATGAAATTGAGGTATTGCTTGCCCATTATACTGGAAAACCTTCACTACATGCCACATGCAATAATGATCACATTCATCTAAGCATTCCCACTGAAGAATTGTCAAGTACCATGGTCGATTTGCTTCAAAATCCGATAATCGGGTAGAATTGGAACAATTTCGGATTTCACACCAATGTATACAATTTTGGAAAGCAATTGAACGATCTCCATAAGAACAAACCACTTCTCCAATAAGCACAAAAAATATACATAAAGTGAAAATCTTTTGTACAGGTAAACAGATGAACTTTAATTTTTCTGACATGCAAAGTTGTATGGGAAATTTCTTGAATAAAGAAAAATTGCTATCTGAAATAAAAAAAAAGAAATTAAATAAAAAATAGTGCATTTATTCAATGATTTTAAATAAATTAAATTACATATGTTATGAAAATTAAAGAAATCATATTTGAAAAATCTCAATCTATTAAATTAACCAAAATGTAAAACGCTACCAGAAAAAGTATTACGATTGAGATTAGTTTATATTTCCAATTAGTATCTATAAACCTAAATACTTTACTAACAGACATTAAAAAGGAATCAAGCAATATAATGCTAACAGCATGATTCAGCATTACTTGGCTTCAGCTAATATGAATTACAATTATGAATATAATAACAATGTATAAATAACAAAACAACTCATTTAAATGCAATTTTATTAACAAAATGATACAGTTCAATGAACCACAAAAATGTCAGCAGGATAATAATAATAACAAAAAGAACTGTAGCAGTGGCAAATCTTCAATAACTTTTTGCTGCAATGCAGTCAAACAGAAACATGATGTATTAAGGCAGATGAATTTACAATTATTAGTTAATATATTTCTAATCCTAGATACTGTGGTAAAAAAATAACATTCAACTGGTCCTATAGATTTGACAGAGAGCATATTTGGAGAACTGCATCCTAAGAGTTCATCTATATATTGCTAGACTTCCATATAGACATTGCCATCATCCTATGGTATAGATTACCCCATATAATCAAAGTATGTTAGATTTTGTTTATACATATGACCAGGAGAACTATAATTTTGAATAAGGAAATAATCTATGATGAATACAAAGTGGAACTCATTGATAAATAGTACAATCTGCAATCTGTACCACTTTTAAGAGGACCATCAATGTTCAATATTAAAAGAGAACATTAAATGGTTATATTAGAATTGTACATTCCCCATAAGAGATAAAGAAAATGCTTGATATCACACAGATTCACATGTCTATATTCTAGCAATTTATGTAATTTTAGAAATGTAGCAGTAGTTATATTTTTCTGTAAGCAAATTTTATCATCAGGAAATGCAAAAAATATATATTACTAGCAAAGAATGTCAAAGAATATAAAATTCATAAATCCCTCATTTATTTCTTGCTAGTCCTTTTCTGTTTCAGAAAATTTAAAAAATGCTACTTATACCATTTTTAAATATAAAATAATAAATTTTTTAATGATTTATAGCTATGCATAAGATAGCACTAAAAGAAAATTAAGGAGAAGTAGATTTAAGAAATACTACTACATCACACCACTGTGCAAAGAGCTGAGTTGCCTCTTTACAGTTAGGGAATGATGTGGGTGAGAAGAAGTCTGATTGGGCTTTGTGACACTCTACGATCATATGAGACAGGGACCTATGTTTTAAAGTGGATTCCGAACCACTACAAACATCCATGCCACTGCCAGGATTCAAACCTGAAGCCTGGGATACCAAGGCCAGAGCGCTAGCCACTTGGCCACAAGGCCGCTTATAAAAAGAGTAAATATGTATATAAAGACTGAAAGAGTAATGCAACATTACAAAAAGGTAGCTTTTAAATCTTAAAAATTGATTTAAAGAAAAGGACAACTAAATTTTTGTCTAAGGAAAAAAGTAACACATTTTTCGCTCAGCAAGAATGGTTGAGTATAATTTTCAAACAATTAATAAAATATGCTTTTTTTTGCCAAATGATCAATTATGTGCATTTTTTCCTTTTCTCACTTTTTTTTGCCTTGTATTCTAAAAGCAAAAGTGATATTAAAAACAATAGATATACATATCAAGAATTGCTAAATATATTGATAATTATGTACACATAAAAAATGAATAAAACAACATAAATACATTATAATTTATCATTACAAATGGATGAAAAGTAATGGCAATTAGAAAATGTTTATATTAATCTAATGAGGCTTTATAATTCTATCATTATTTTATTATAAGAATTGAAAAAAGAAGCAATAATTAATAATAAAAAATATGTTTTTAATTATACAAAATACATAAATGCAGTAAGTAATAATTTCTGTTTCTTCTTCAAAATAGACAACATTTAATGTTTTTAAATTAAGAAAATTGTTGAAAACAACTTAATTACAGAATATGCAAACCGTTTTCTGCTAAATATAAAAAATGATACTGATTAGAATAAAAAAAAAAAATATTTATTTATATGAAATTTTAGAATTTAAAGCCTGATTTATAGCAGTAATTCATAAAATAACATTTTGATGTCCATCAAAAATTTAAATACTCAAAAAATTCAATCTTAAATATAATGTCTCAATTATTTAAAAAAAATTATATTACATATGAGAAAGGATAAAAATTTAAATAAGCAAACATAATTTTAAAATACTTTGACATTTAAATTAATTAGGCTTTTTTTATATATATTCGATATTGAAAATTTTAGTACATTAAATTCACAAAGCTTATTCAAATAAAACAGCGAAATAAAAAGGTTTGTAAATAAAAAGTTTGATAAAACAAATAATCTATATTTGCAAATATATTCTTTAAATTTGTAGGTATAAAATTGCTGTTTGTAATAAAAGATAATTTTATAAACATTTTGATTGATAAAAAAGATATTAAAATATGTAAGTTTTATATAATTCTTTAAATTATATATAGCATAATACATCTATTAAAAAACTCCTATAAATTTATGGCAATAATAAGGTTTTTGATTAGTACTATATTTCTATACATACTTTTGAAAAAAGTGACCACCACAGAATAACAGGTTATTTACGAAAATAAAAAATCAAAACACCGACAAAATTATGCAACACTCTCCCCGTTCATTGCTCGAACCTTTTAAATCACTTCAGTTTAAAATTTTTACAATCTAATTAGAAACACTTCTGATTGGATTATTGTTATGATTTGTAATTCTCTGATATGTTTTATTCACATTAATTTATATTATATATTTTCTTACTGAAAATAAAACTAAAATAATTTTTTATAAAAACTAATTTTATCTACTTTTATACATACTTCAACTTTCATTTTTTAAATTTCAAATATTTTTATGATATTACCTGGCAACTATTCAAATTGGATACGATTTGATTTGATTGATATTATATATAAATGTTGTTTTGTTTATACTTTACAATTAGAAGAAAATGAGAGAAATAAAATTGACTAGAAACTTTTTCTTATGGTGCATGTCTGTTATATATTTATCTGCATTCAGCTCCTTATATGTGCAATTACCAGGTACGAAATAGTTTGTTGGTAAATGGATATATTTGTTAATTTACGAGTAATATTTGTTTCTTTCAATTCTTTTTTTTTTTTTTTTCAGGGTCGTATTCTGTAGTTAAGTGATTTCAAAATAACCATGCACCTCAAAGCTATTTTATTTAACTCTTTTATCACATTCCAAATTATTTTATTGTGATTTGGCAGTTAACAAATACACAATTGTTTTACTCCGCATAAAATTGTATTTACTTATTACTAAATCCTATTTAACTTTTCAAAGACAATAAATTGATGTAATTAAATAATATTATTATAGTTGTTTAAAATTTCTAATAAAATGAACGCGTGTGAAATGAATTGCAAGTTTTTAACATATTTTTTTTTTTTAAATTTATTTTCTATGATATGTACGTTTAGTATGAATTACTAAGAAAGAATAAATTTCGCTGAACGATTACTTACACACCCTCTATGTAATGATCTTCCAAAATTCCAGTTATCTTATCATTTTTATGTAATGTTGTCTGCTACAAGATCTTTGTACTCCTCTTTGATCTTACTTTGTAATAATGAAAATTTTCATTTAGTGATTTACAAAACACATGATTTCATATGTATTATACATCCAAAATATGTAAATAAAAATTATTATTTATTTTCTTATATAAATGTCTTTTAAGTAATCAAATTCGTTAAAACAGATTTTTACATTGCAAATTTAAACTTGGCTCACATGCTATATATTGCTATAAAAGACATGACAAAAAGTTTATTCTGAAAATCGTTTTAAAAAAAAAATATATATATATATTTAGGGTAAATAGCCTACAAATTTTATTTATCTTCTATCACTAATAGATATGAAACAAATGTTTGTAATTGATGTTAAGATATAAGTTTTATAAAATTCAATCAAATAAAAATTCAGTAGCATTATTAAATGAGAGTTTGCATCGACTTGATTTGACTGGATCATATGCTTATTTATTGGCTGCATCATCTGATTTTATACATTTGTTTAAGGACAAATTTATTAATCTCAAAGTAAGAGAAAATTATATGACAAAAAAGAAAATAATAAAATTTCCTCTATGTGGGTGGTATGTTGGCAAAAAAAATTTGGACTGATGGTTTTTCACTATAATTTAATGAACTACGATTTTTACTAATAGATTTAGAAAATTTGTGAAATAATTTTATAACTTTTTCTGAACTTGTATAACTGTAAAAAGTTTTTTGCATTAAGTATTTTTTATAATGTTTAAAGTGCTTTAATTTTAAAGACATCATATATATAAAAAAAATTATATGTATATTTATGAAAATAATAATAAATTATCAGAGTATTATAGAATAGATGAAGGCATATGAAAGAAAGTTATAAATTTTCATCACGAAAAGGCTGTATTTGTAATTTTTTAAATCTTATTTATTCTTAAAAATGAAATATCTTCTTTGAGAAACTAATTCATTATTGATGTGAGAGAGCTTTTTATAAACCTCAGTGCTGAGGAAAGTCTCTCAATACTTGTTTATAGTCAAACATAAGTTGTCTATAGCTAGATTATATATTTAACCATATAGATTCTTATACAAAGAAAACAGTAAAACAGCACAGTGTTATGGCTGAGGTAGAATTAAAACCAAAGCCATTAACAGCCTGTCTAATGAGTAAATCCCTCATTGTTGCTCAGTTGGATCAACCATTTGCTATTTCAACAATTGGGATCAACAACAACCAAAAATTGTACCCTACTGTTGTTACATATTTTAACTACACAAATCAAAGAAATTACAAGCAGTTTGTTATCTCGTGCCTTTAAAGGTTTACAAAAATGTAGGGCAATTAGTTATAAATTCATTAGTGATTTTTACTGGGTAAAAATTAACTACTTTGCTACTCATTTTTCATGTTTATTTTTATGCATTTACATGTTCCATATTACAGCATAGCAGTTATGGTAAACTTATTCATATATTTAAAAAAACTAACAAAAGATGTATTTTAATTATTTATCAAGAATTTTATTTAAGAAAATGTGTCTTTAAATAGTCTTCATTCTGAAAAATGTTAATATTTGTATTTATAAATCAAAGTAATTTTTTATTTTTTTATTCCTTGTAATTTGTTTATTTTTAATATTGATTTGTTTTTGTCGCAAAATCTATTTAAGAAAAAGTTTTCTTAATTTTTATGTCCTAATATTGGAGCTATGGAATATGTAGTACTTTTGATTAGTATCTTTTTTTATGAGAGTTAACATAAAAATGAGAGAATTTTCAGTTATTATAATGATATTTGTTAATAAGCAATCAATATTTGGATGTCTATATTTTTTATAGTCTCTAAAAATTATTGTATAATTTTCTTGATAATATTAGATTATGCCATTTAATTTATTTTAAAGCAAATATTATCCTTTTTCATTTTATGCTAGGTCTATATGGAGATAATGGAATATTACCAGCACGAGCAATAATTTCACTTGGTAAGAAAACATTTATTTTATACTTATTGTACTACTTCATTTTTATTTTAAAAAATGTTCATGAATTAATTTAATAGCTGAGATTGATAATTAGTTGTAATAAATTTTCAATGTTTTATTTTAAATTTAGACTTGTATTAAGTTTTAAAAATTTCAGTTGCTTTATTGATATACTACAAAGAATTCGCAAATTATGCTTATTTTTTTTTATTTTTTATTTTTCATTCTCTTTTCCTAAAGTAAAGTTAGTAATTTTTTAAAATATATAATTAAGCTAATTATATATTTACCAATAATATTGTTTTGGTATTAAATAAATCATTCACAAATGATTCTATCGTGCACAATATTCATATTTTACCAAGAAAATTTCTTAATTTTCATATTAGTTTTAATGAAAATTTTTGCTTTTTAAATTGATGTTTAAAAAAATATTAAAATAAGTTAGGTTTCTACTTTCAATTTTATAAGTAATAAGACTAATCTTGGAATTAGTTAGAGCAACATTATTTTTATTTACCTTCTTGAACTTAAGAGATATTTTCTAGCTTATAGATTTGAAAGCCCATTTCTGTCATAGACATATAAATTTACAGTCTTGCTTCATTTGTAATCTTTTTAAAACCAACTCCCTCATTTCAGAAATCCAATACATTATACTCTGGGCCATTTCGGATCTTAATTATCTTTTAAATAATGATAATCATTGTCAATAAGTTACAAAAAACTTCAGTTGCTGTGTAATTTCTTGCCTATAATCCGCAGATTAAACATTAAAATACTTTAAGCACTGACACACAAATACTTAGATACAAATCTGCACTGAATGTTTCAAAAGTATTGATAAAAATTCATTCCTGAAAAAATATAGTCTAAAGAAGTCTTTTGAAGATAATAGATTAAACTTGTTTGTTGTTGTTGTTTCTTATCCCACTTGGCTGGCCAAGCCCACGAGCCCATACGTACTCATGATTGAAGGGGAAGGAAGCAGCTTCTGTTGTGATGGAGCACCCGTAGGTAGAAGTCTGACTTTGGCTCCGTGACGCTCTTACAGTCATAGGAGACCGGGACCTACGGCTTAAAGTGGATTCCGAACCACTACAAACATCCATGGCACCGCCGGGACTCGAACCCGAAACCTGTGGCACCGAGCGCCAGCGCGCTAGATACTCGGCCATTCAGGTTTCAAATTTGTGAATGCCAACGTTACGCGGTGTTCCCAGGTGGTCACCCACCCAAGTACTGACCGTGCCCAATGATGCTTGACTTCGGTGATCTAACGAGAACCAGTATATTCAGCATGGTACGGCCGTTGGCTATAGATTAAACTTTAATGTGAGAAGGAAATAAGTTAAATTTTTTTTTAATTGAATGATTTATGAGAACTATAAATGATTGAAATGTTAGGCAAAATGAAGCATATGTTATATTAATTTGTACGAGTGGATAAAAATGGCCAGGAACGAATTAACAAATAATTAAAAACATTTTCTTACAGATTGTTCACAAATTGCTTTATCAATAAATACTTTTTAGTTTTTATTAACCTTTTTTATGCATATTTCTTCATCTGGACAAGTGCAGTTTTTAATGTATAATATGTTATTTGGTATTCTCTTATCTTACCGATAGATAAGAAAAGTTAAGTTATATAAAAAATAATAGTAATAATAAGTGAGCGGGTATCATCCACAATTATACACCAATATTAATCGTTTCATTTTTAATGCCAAAAAAAAGTGCAGATTATCCAACCACTGAGAATTATGGATAGGAAATTGCATATATATTCATAACAAAAAAAAAACAAAGAAATGTGTGAGACATAAGGAAAACAACATATCTAACAAATTTCATTCTTTTTTAACAGAAGATGGAGCTGAAGTGGTTAAGAAAAAGGCTGAAGAAATTCCAACTCTACTATGGTTGGCTCCTACCCTTGGAATTGATGTTCCTCTTATGATGGATCTGATTGCCTTATTAGGAATTATTATATCATTTGGTAGTATGGTTTGGGGTCGTATGAGAGATATGGCTAATTTCACTTTATTATGGATGCTATATTTTTCACTTTTTCAAGTAAGAGTAATTTATTGTAAGAAAAATATAAAAAAGGAATTTTTAAAAAAATGTTTATTTTAATGTCACTTTATTTTCTGACTACTTAAATATTTTTAGTTAAACTCGCAAAAGAATTTATCTAAACTTGTAATAATATGAATGTTATAACTAATAATAAATTTAACAGCTGCATAGTTTTTAAACCCCCTGTATAATTTATCTTGAAATAGCAATTTCATTATAATGAACAGTTTAATCGTTAAATGAAAAATGTGAATATTGATGTTATAAAATATTAATTATACTTATTTCTGTGAAATATGGTATTCTATGTAATAAGTAATTAGATTAATAGAAAATATTTTTTTTCTAGATTGGCCAGACTTTTCTCTGGTTTCAGTGGTAAGTAAGATATGAATAGACATTAATGAAAATCATTGACATTCATGTAACATTATTAAAAAAAAAAATTATATTTATATTGTTATTTTCTATTCCTGCAGTTAATACTTAATTTCACATTGTGTTTATTATTATTATTGATCTCCTTACTTCGTAAATCTTTCAACTACAGGTGTAATTTAAATAAATTCAACTACAGGTCTTCAATTTGGCACCCATTAAATTAATTGTTTTTAATTTTTTTAAAATACTACTGAGATTACCATTCAAATCTTCATTCCGAATTTGTATTTTAGAGCCATACTTCTTACCATCAATCCAAGAATTGTATGTTTAAAAAAACCCCTTAGTATATGGGTTGCTATGAGAACCTTGATAAGGTGATCAATTCAGTTGCTGGCCGTATATGTCAAAAATTAATTCTTTTGTGGAGAAAAGAAAAATATTTTATAAACATAAAAAAAATTTCATTAGAGCTGTTGATTACAAGGAAAAGGGAAAGTTTATCTAGGCCTTATGGATGAAACAGGCCTGCAAAGAAGCCACAGATAAAAAAAAATTATAAATGCTTAAGAAAAGACAAAATTAATAAATAATTGTAGCACTTGCAAGATTTTCATTTCTATGGGATAAAAATACAAATCATCAGAAAAGTATCTTTTTTTATACCTGTAGTTATAT
>BPLQ01012458.1:43640-62413 GCA_021605075.1 Caerostris darwini | reverse complement strand
CTAAATAAACTTTATGTAAATCAAGATTGTTGAATTGTATTCTACAAATATCTTTGTGAAAATATTTTTTAAAATTTGAAATGGAATTGTTTGAAAATTTTACAGGTGTATTAGTCTGTAAGAACTTTTCACCCAAGGTATGATTTAGAAATAGCCAGTTAGTTATTGGATAAGCACTGTTTCCAAACTCTTTTATCATAAAAAATATTTCAAGAGGTTATGTACTCCATTTTTGATGTAAATGCCCTTTCAAAACTTCTCTTATAATATTTAAAATCTGCAACACTTTCATAGAAAGTGAACTTAATACCTTATAAGGTATTTTAATCCATATGGTGAAAATCTGTGTATTGAATAAATTGCTGCTAGTAGGTGTTCTCTTTTAAAGTTTCATTGTTTAAATTAAACCATGCAAACCCATTGTTTAAATTACACCATAAATTTTTATTTTATTTTTTTATCTTGTAACTAAATTACAAGATTATATAATAGTAGCAGAATAAAATATTTTAATGTAATCCAACGATTTTGTTGTAAAATATTTTTTTCTTTTCCATGTAGTAGAGAACTTTTACATTTAGTAATATTTTTCTTTTATTATTTTTGATATTTCACAGATCTATTTTCAAATATTTTTTTTTTCTATTGTCTAATTTTCTGGTTATTATTGAAATATTTCATCATATGAAAAAATTACAACAATACCATATTTGCTAATTTATATAGATTATCCTTAGTTTTTATTATGGATTGTAGTTAAATCATTATTACTTCTCAAATTTAAGCTAACCTCATTATTAGAAAAACTGCAAATGTGCATAATAAATTACTTGAAAAAACAATTTGCCAGAATCGCTTTGAATGCCATCTATGTTTTAAAACTAAATGATATAAATATAGTTAATAATCCTATTGAATTATGTTGATATAACTGGAAAAGTTATATGCTTATTTATGTTTGTATGCCTATTAAATAGTCAGGTTATTTCTTGTAAAAAATTTACAGCAGTATTTAAAGAGTTGACATTATATGGTACCATTATTGTGATTTTACAGCTTTCTCTGCATCAGAATATAGAAGTATGCTGTCAGAAATAATGCCAGTTTCAATATTTATTGGAACTATTTCTTTATGTGTTAATATTCTTTTGGCCTTGTACAGGTAATTCATTTTAAGTCATATTTTTCTAATTTAATCTATCCTTAATGTTTCTAAAGTATTTATTATTTAAGAAGCAAAATAATACTATCAGATGAAAATTATTATTTTAATGTAATATAATAAAAAGTCTTTGTTATATATATATATATATATATATATATATTATTACTATAGATTCTCTGTAGTTTGAAAACAAAATTTTCGATTAGACTGTGGAAGGAAATAAAACTGTTTATTATGAAACTTAAAAATAGGGGGCATTTCTTTGCTACTTTTCCAATTTAATATAATTAAAAGAAAAAGCTTCATGTATTTTTCTTATGATCAAGTGATATTCAATAATGTGAATAAATAAATATCATTATTAGTATATTTTTCGTGTGGCACCCAAAAATTACTCTTAGTATAGATTAATATTGATATTAAAATATTGGATTCATCTGCTATTTTTCCTTTATGCCTATATTATGTTACATTGATAGTTAAAAAATTTCTTTATATAATAAATATAATGAAGCATCTTTTTTTTCTTTACATGAATGTATTAAGCTCAATATAACATGTTATTTGATTATTTTTTTTTTTTATTATTATTATTAATTTTTTTTAAATAAGATAAACTTTTTTACTATGAATAAAATAACTTTTATTTCTTGTTATAGTTTTAAATGTAGTAAATATATAATGATTACCTTACATATTTATATATAGATCATTGCTTTGAAAAGTTGTAATTTTTGAAATAGAATAAATTAAAATTTCTTGTTAAAAAGTATGCATACATTTTCAGATCAATAATTGAACCTGGATTTTTTAAGAAGATATATGCTCTAATTGGAACAGTTTTTGTGACATGTGCTGCAATATGGCTATTCATTGTTAGCTTGGTATGAATATAATGTTTCTCCTTCAATTGTTTTAATATTTCTTAATTTTATGGTATGATAGGTTTATATATAAAGGATATTTATTATATGCCAAATATATATAAGTATCATGCTAGACTCAGGATTAAAATATTAAACTAATCATTAAAGTTTTTAGTTTTGAAAAAAACCCTCTTATTAATGCATGTATCATTCAATAACATATGATAACCAATAATCAACTGAAAAAAAAAATGCAACCTTTTCGTGTGGAAATTTATCCATCAAAATAAACAAGAAAGGCTATGTCAGCTTTTTGATGTGACATTGTTTTCACAAACTTTAAAAATACATGTAATAATGGGAATTGATTATATTAAAGAAATTTAGATAACTATGACATAAAAATAGTGGCAATAATCTGATTTGTAGTAAGTAGTATTTTAAACCAAATATATGTAATTTTAATATTATTCAGTCACTAGGATCCTAAAATGCTATGTTATATGAAACTTAAAAATGTTTTTAATTTAAAATTGTGATTTATTTATTGTTTTGTTCCGATAAACAAATCTTTTTATGTGCTTAATCAGGTTCCTCATGCTGCTTTAGATGCCAGGACTCGTAATAATCTGTGGCCTATTGTGCATCAGTGGCATAAGAGAATCGATGAATTTCACATATCAAATGCTTATGGCTTGTTCAGAAGGCATGTATTTCCCTTCCTCATATATTATATTTTAAATAATACAAACAATTATTTTTAACTTGGTAATAAAATAAATTCATTTAAAGGATGACTGGCATTGATGGACGGCCAGAAATAATTATTGAAGGAAGTAATTCATTATCAACTGGGTGGAAAGAATATCATTTCTTGTATAAAATTGGTAATCCTTCAGAGCGACCCCCATTTCTTAGTAAGTTAGCTTTCTGTTTAAAAATTAATCACTATAATTTATATTTATAACTACAGAGGTGTGTAACCTGATTTTTTCCTTTCCTTTAATTATTCAGAACATATAAAATTTTGTTTCTGTACTCATGGTTAGGTTAAGCAAGTATTTAAAAATAGGGTTTCTTTTTCCCCCACAAAACATAAATACAATTGCCACAGATTTTTAACATGCTGAACTGAAAGAAATATGCATTTAAGAACGTTGTTTTAAGAGAAAATATTCTATCATGGAATGTAAGAATTAATGTGTGTGATGTAATACATATATCAGCAAACATCAATTAAAGGATATATATATCAATGTTTTTTAAATTCATATATCTAATGAAAATTTTGATCCATAGTTTTTATTACATAATATGTGGATTATAGGCAGGAAATTAAGATATTGACAAATATTTTTAATGCATTTAAATATAATTTTTATTTTATAGTTCCTCATCAACCAAGATTGGATTGGCAAATGTGGTTTGCTGCTCTTGGAAACTATGAACATAATCCTTGGTTTGTAAGCTTCATTTATCGACTTTTAGATGGAGACAAAGATGGTTTGTAATATTATTGTTTATTTATTACAATTCAAAGTACTGATTTTGATTTTTTTTTAACTTATAAAAATTTAAATACTTTATTTTATTGAAGGAGATATTTCGTACTAATCTGTTTTTTTAATTATTTAGTGTTAAAACTTATGGATACAGAACATTTGCCGTTCCCACCTAATAAACCTCCTAAATACATTAGAGCCATTCTGTATAAGTACAGTTATACTTTACCAACCAATACAAAGAAGTAAGAAAAATATTTTCAGCAATTTTTACTGTTAGGGATATTTTGCAGCGGTTGCTTTATTTCTATTTGTAGATTTTTTTTTTTAATTATATTTTCTTTTAATGCAATACATACTTTTTTAAATTTGTTTATTAATGTATCACAGAAAATCAAATGACTGGTGGACACGACGAAAAGTTCGAGAATATTTCAATAGTGCTAACTTGGATGAGAAAGAAATGGCTGAGTTCCTGAGCTCTGCTGGCATCCCATTGGTAAAGATGTTTCTACTTTACATAATAAAAAAATAAATTCATAATATGAATTTTAAAATTTCAATCTGTATTTATAGCTCTTGTTAATCTTTTGAATTCCTAAGAATCTTTATAAACAACTTTTTTTTTTTTAATCAATGTTTCTTTCTCAGTATAAAATCTCTATTTTATTGAAACCAAAAACATAGTAATAATTGATATATCATGTGCCCTTTTTAAATTATAAAATACATAAATTGTGTTATTTTTAATTATCTCTACAGAAAATTAATTATGTTAATTATATTTACAGGAAAAAACTCGCTTCTTGCGAGTTACCAATGCTTATTTGAAAAAGGCCTTAATATTTGTGAGAAATTATGTTACTGTAATCAAGCCAACTACTTTTATTTGGTCTTTGATTGGAACAGGTTTCTGTATCAATTTCTTGGCACCAATCATACGATTATGAATTTATTTGCATTGTATAGGCTAAATCCAATTAATAATTCTGCTGAATTCAGAAAAAATATAAAATTTTGTTAAAAATTGTAAAAATAATATCAGAAGTATGTGAAAGTGATATGTAAAAAAAATTTATCAGATTTAAATTTACAATTTAACAAATTAATTACAAATCAGAAATTAAGGATCAAATTATTCTTATAAAATATGACTTTATAAAGATTGTTTCATTTTGTTATTTCTTTTTTTATTTTTTAATCCACTCTCTTTCTCCATGATTTTATGGATTTCACTTATTGGAATGTTGATGAAAAAAGTTTTTCTAAATTTGAATGTTGCATTTCTATATATGAATTTTATTTCCTAATTATATTTATGTATTTTTTTGTTTGAAGCTAATTTAATCTCTTTATAAGGATAGTTTTATTGATGTTTTATTCGAATTTTAGTTAATGTTCATATTATTAAAGCAAACGATTTATAATAATACAACATATATTATTTTGTCAGCTTAATATAAATTAATAGAATGATAATGTATAAAAATATAGGAGGACATTTTCTGCAAAAATTTAAGGTTATTAATTCTGAAAATTAGCCACCTCTAAAAATTACATTGTACCATTCCAACTGGTTAATGCATTCATCTATATTCTCAGAAGGTAATAGGAGTTCTATTTGCAGTGATAAAAATAATGCATTAAAAATATTAAACACATCATATGATACTATCTTTCAAATTTTATGTTGCAATATTACTGAAAGGATATGGTCGAGGGGTGTCTAATTTGTTAAATATATAATTTTTGAAAATTTGACATACAGTTCATAAAATTTCAATGTTAGCAACAACATCTTTGTAATAATGTTCAAATTAAAAGAATAATAATGTATGGATTTTATGAATTTAAAGAAAAATACATTATCTTAATTTGTATTTTTAAATTTTTTATTTTGTACTCATATTCTCAAAAGAACTTAAAAAATGTTGTTAAGTTGCTGATGTCTTTAAGGACTAATGATTGTTTATAAAATTGTATAAATCATGTCATCTAATTATGAAATATTTGAGATCCTATATTTAAGAAATGATATTATTATTAATATTTATGAAAAACTTTATTAAAATTATTGCTTTTCATTTCTTATGTATTACTCATTCCATGTTGTTGGTTTTTTTTTTCCTTGCTAGGTTAAATATTTACTTTAAAATGCAGATGAAATATAGAAAAATTTTGCCCTAATCATTCCCATACTCATTGCCAACATGATTTAACTTGACACTGCCACTCGTGTTTTTTCCTTCCCCTTTTACATTTTTATAATTGTATTTCTGATGTCTTAAATAATTATTAAATGATGTTAGCTATGTTTTGTTTGTAAAAAAAACTAATATACCTTTTGGCATGCATATCCAAGTTAAGAACAAATAAATTTGTAATGGTCTTTACTAAGTTTTAAAATCTCTTTATAAATTTTAAATTTAATTATGAGCATGTATTTGTTTATTCGATTTAAAAATTATTTTATGTCCAGAAAATCAATTACTTTTAAATATAAGTAACTATAAATACTTATTTGACTGTATGATTTATAATTGGTTTTACTAACTTTATTATTTTAAAATTTAGTTGATTTATTTCAAACCTTAAAAAATATGTCATTTTTAAAAAATTATTCAATATAGATTGAAATCTGTTACAAGAATTTTTAATTTGTTTTTATTTTAAAATTCATGGAACTATTAATTGAAATTTTGTAATTTAAATATTGATTGATCTGTAAGGTGATTATTTTGTTTTTCATCTTTAATTTTTTTGTTTGTTTGTTTTGCATGATATGAATATAATTTTATAATTATTATTATTTGTATTTTTATTTTTTATTATAAAATTATATTATCTTGAACCATTGAATTTTAATTTATATTTGTATTACTCTTTATTTACTAATCAACCATGTATTATAAAATATATCATAAATTATATTTAAATATTTTTATTTTGTTGATTTTATTTAAATCTAAATAAAAGAAGATTGTCACTTTTTGTTTTGTTTACAGAACTAACGTCTTAAAAATCTGAAATAGAAATTTCTTTAGAACTTGTATTCTGTATAGTTTTATATTTGTTTGCAATTAAAATTACTGCATTCATCTACCACATCGTATATATTCCACTGCATCTCAAATTCTGTAACATCACTTAGCTTCTTGTAAGCAAATCCACAAAATGTTACACAAAAGCTTTGTTGTGATAAAATTTTGCCAACTATGCATATTTTTCATTTCATTTCTAGTTATCTTTTTTTGTGTTTCTGAAACATAAAATTTGATAATGACATAATCATAATATCCTTGTTTGTATACAAGGAAATAAAAAGCAAAAACTCTAAAAACACCTTATATATTAAAAATTCTATCACAAGTTTTTTTTATATTAATGCAATCTTTAATTTCAACTTTATTCTAATGAAGTTGTGTGTTGTAGGTAAATGAATAAAATTGTGCATTATTCATTTACATTTATTCAATTTTAATTATATTTTGTTTTGTATACATACATTATCAATTAGATATAATATGAAGATATATGTATTCAAAATATTAATGATTTTATGAATTTGTTGCCTATTTTTTTATTAAAAGGTCTGAACAAAGCAATAAAATATAAATTTTCAAGCAAATTATTTTTTTAACTATGCAATATATTAGTATAGTCCGACCACCGATTGCATGGAAAATTGGTCCTCTGCCATGTCGGACAGATTTAAAAAAGAGTGGCATCAAAAAGGAGGAAGTTTCATTTAACAGCGGTTTTGATTGCAATAAAAATAATTTTAATGTTTAATAATTAAGAGATTAGATTACGTAATAATAAAAACAAACAAATGAAACAATTCCACACTAATTTTTTTTTCTAAGCAGTTTTGTGCAGCATATATCTGACTAGTACCCCTAACAAGTAATTGATTGGTCTTGTTTCTGTTATTAAATAGTAGGTTTACCATTCCACGCTATCTGTGGTTGGACTATACACTGATTTATGATTGTTTTATGTTGCTGCTGTCTGGTTATACTCCTAATGATGTTCATTAATTTTTTAATGTACCTATTTTATATTTAATAAAGGAAATTCATTTTTATGTTGTTATTCTTTTACATTTGCTATAAAACTAATAATCAATTAATTGAAATAAAATAAAGATTAAGAATTTGTAACTTATTAGAAGTTCGTTGTCGATGTGTAAAAGCAGCACAGATCTAAGTGTCTGCATTAAAAAGCAATTTATTAAGAAGATCACCCTTCTCGAGCAATTATATTCAAATAATAATACAAAACGATACATGGTTATATCATTGTAACCAAACATTCAGCATGTCTGAAACTCTTGTGCTCTTCTTTCATCTGCATTCTCAAATTTGACCTGTTGAATCTTTCTGAAGCATTGATCTTCGGTATGACTGATTTTTTGCAGTATCTGCATAGCCCCAGATGAGATGAGAAACTCCATCGCTTGATTTATGTAATGCTTTCTTAGATCCAACACGTTTCCACTGTGCTCTGATTTCTTAATCCATTTTCTCATATATACTTATGTTTCTCATTGCGGTGTTTTACTTTTCGAAGTACAGGCATCTCTTACACTTGCGATTTTTTACATCTTTTTTCTTTAAATCTATTTTCCAAGATTGTCAATAATTGTCCAATAGCATTTTTTACTGTAAAGTCTTTATCTTCAAGATGATAAAGAATCTGGACCAAATTGACATATTCTGGTGGCAGTTGACAGATGAGCCAAAAAACATGCCAGTAGTTCATGAATAGTTAAACCAGTTTCTTTTGATTCCTTTTTCAGGTTTTCTCTAGCTAAATAGGGCAATAGTTTCCTTAGCGTTATATCATTTCAAGGGACCCATCGACCAAACAGGCAAGTCTTGCACATGAACTCGGTTCAAAATGCAGTTACAATATATCCCATGCATTTTTGCATTCTCGGTGTCTGCTATCGATGGCTAAAACTTTCAATACCTTGTTAGATAGTTGTATATGCCATCTGTTTACGCCACAGGAATGAACTCTTGTCTTTTTACCACTGTCCATATATGGAATTGCTGTTCCACATATGAATTTCCATGATCCATGAGGATTACTTTCATGTCCATTTTCCAAGAAGGGTAGTAACAGTCTGTAATGTTGGAAAATGGAAATATGTCACCATAAAGTTAAGCCATCTTGACATATTCATACCTTTTTGATCAAATGAACTATTTCCTTTAGATAATATGTTGTCAATTACACAATGCTCTAGGGCCATAACCTTATTCTCACACTTTATCAACAGTTTTAAATTTAAGGTGGGCGGGGATTGTTGGATTATTAAAAAAAAATTGTTTTAATTGAATTATTCTTTTTGGAATGTTCTCAAATATTTGATGCTTCCAATTCTGAAAATATGTTACGTATGCATGTCTGTCGAAAACCTACATCTGCTGGAAAATTGATTCTTAGCCTGTTGTTTAATTACAGGTGCTTATCGATCTCAAAAATTCAAGTGTCTCCATCACTGGGGAACGGTATGCTAAACGCTGGAGAGATTATGGCGTGCGGTTAAGGCAAAAAGGAAGGATTTTGCTTCATAATAACATACGTCCCCATATCGCAAATGTCGTAAGCAGAAATTGAATTTACTAAAATGGAAACATTTGAGCACCCGCCTTGCAGTCCTGATCTCTCCCCATTCGATTTCCATGCCTTCTGTCCTTGAAAAGCAGACTGTTCCTGTTGAACGTAGAAGTTCAGGCAGTTTCAGATTTCTTCCAGCAGCAGAAAGAGGATTTTTACCAAAGGGGTATATTCAACCTGATAAAGCAGTGGAACGATTGCCTAAATCAGGGGTCTCCTAGCTTTCGGGCCATACTGTTTAATCCAGTAAGTACCAAGAGCCAAAACCGTTTTAATTTTTCTGCCATTATCTATAATTTCTAGACTAGTCGCCGAGTACGCTTGCTAAATTCGCTGGTTCAATTACTATTGCTTATATAGATACGACCGTGACACTTGACGACATCTAGTGGTCATAAGCGGAAATAGGTAGGTAATATCCTTTATCGCTAATAGATGGCGCTAGTTAATTTAACTTTTCCGTTCCTGAGGGATTTTCAGGATAAAAATCATGTTTGATTCAGGATATATACATTCCCAACATCGATATACATACATATGCAATACTCTTTACCCCAACATAACTACCGCGGGATATTCACTAGTTTATAATGTTAGTGGGATTCAGGATTAGACCGGGAGTTTAAAATGGATTCCGAACCACTAAAAAACATCCATGCCACCGCCACGCCAGTAAATGGGCAGTTTTAGAAGCAAAATCAGAGAATTGGTAAAAAAAAGTGAAGGGTTTTTTTTTTGAGAAACAAAACTGGAAAAATCAATTGTCAAAATGAAAGATTCCAGATCCAAATGGAAACAAGTCACCAAATTATGGAAATTCAGCGGCATCACCACATATATGCATAAAAATTATATAATCTGACGCCAGGATATTGCTTGCAGAAGCTAGACGAGCGAAAGATTGACTTGCCACTTGGTCGGCGAGCGTTTGGTCTTAAGGTTATATTTTTTAAAATACTAGGCTCCGAACTCCTGGCTACAATTAAAGCAATTAGGGAGATGTTTTTCTTTTTCCCGATGCATTTTGCATTATAGGTGAAATAAGGTGAGCCCAAATCGTCATTCCGGTAACATTACCCTTGTAGATACATTTTAATTCATCAATTTTGAAATAAAGAACAATTTTCTTTGTGTATAAAACACATAAGTTCTAGTCTAATTCCTTTATTATATGGATTTTTACCTAGTATTCGTAGTACAAATTCCATATTAAATACTATTTTTCTTGATGAGTACTATCATTCCTCTTATTCTGTCAAAACGGACATCTTGTATTTATGGTCTGGTGGATAGCATGTTGAGTCTTCGAATTGACAGATCTCGGATAGAAACGATAGCAATCGTACAATATGGTGAAGTATAATTATCGCTGAGTTGGCGCCACAAAAAGTCGCCAAATCCCAACTACCCCTGTTTTGCGATTTCGCTCATAATTTTATCAAATCTATGCATTCTTTATAAATATAATAAATTTTGTTACAATATAAAATTATCACCAAAAAAATTTAAGTAATTTGATTTCAACAACTAACGATATTTATCATACATGCTACTACTATTGTTGAAAATGTTGTCAACTAACACAAACCAATGTAATATATAGATGGTAATGTAAGAATTAGAAAGAATTTCAAATACGCGCCATATTTCCAGAATTGCTTGTTTTCCTTTTATTTTCATACGTATCTTTAAATTATATTTAGGCATGTGTTCATAATTATTTACATTCAATATGTTGCGCATGTTTAATAACTTAATATATTAACGAGGAACATTTGAATTTAGTTAGCGCCATTAAAAATACTATTAAGCTTTGTTTACTGCTTTTATTTATTTATTTTCAAATAGCATTTTTATCTCTTTCAGATATTAGTGATGAAAGTAAAAGAGCAATTGCGTGGGATCAGAATATCATATGACTAACAAGCATTGTTGTGGTTCCTAATATTACATAAGCAATAACTTAATCAACAGTTTCCTATTAGTGAAGCTATTTCGGGAATAGCTTATTTTGCCTTTATTTTTATAAGTATTATTAAATTATATTTAGGCAAGTCTTTATAATTATTTACATTCAATATGTTATGCATATTTAATAAAATAATATTTTAACATAGATTATTGCCATTAAAACGATTATTAAGCTTTGTTTACTGTTTTTATTTATTTATTTACTTATTTTCAATTAGCATTTTTATCTCTTTCAGATATCAATGATGAAAGTAAAAGAAAAATTGCGTGGGATCAAAATATCAAATGACTAACAAGCATTGTTGTGGTTCATAATATTACGTAAGAAATAGGTGGTGGGTTAATCAACAGTTTCCTGTTAGTCATATGAGTGGGTTTTGGCCGGGTGCCATTGTGGTAAGAAACATGCTAATCATGTTTTGAGAAAGTTCATTTACCTAAAAGTGAAAGGACAAAGCGAGTTGGAAAGGGAAAATACCATTTTAAATTTAAAAATGTGTTTCATAAACAGAAATGTAGATTTAAAAATAAAGTTAATTTTTAATAATTATTTTTAATTAATTAATTAAATTTTATAATTAATTATAAAAGTTAAAGTTATTTATTTAAGACATTAATGTCGTCTTACGTATTAAAGTAATTAATTTATACATGAGGCCTGATGGCCCAGTAGCCAGCGCTCTAAGAAGCTAGGTGCCACAGGTTTCGGGCTTGAGTCCCGGTGGTGCCATGGATGTTTGAAGTGGTTTGGAATCCACTTTAAACCGTAGGTCCCGGTTTAATTTGCTGTAGACCGTTGGACTGACAACCCTACCCCGTAAAAAGAAAACATCTCTTGTTTCAAAATCTGCTAGTAGGGAGACGTCCTTGGCCCATCATGGGGCTGTTGCGCAGATGATGTTGATGATTTATAAACAGAGTTTAAATCGTTAGATAAAAATATTTTAATTAAGATTGGCATTTTAAACATAAACCCTTCGATTAAAATAAATGCGTTAAGGAAGAAATCCATAATTAGGAAATGAAATATGCATTTTACAAGATATGTACTATATGTATTTTAATAAGAACTGATCAAAATATTCACAATATACGTTTTTATGTTTTCAAATCATATATAATTGATTTTTATTGTAATTATAGTTCACATAGATTTTATTTTAATTATAATTTACATAGACTTTATTTTACTTTTGAGTTCATATAGATTTTATTAACTTTATCTTAGTGTTTTTTTATGATATTTTGTTAAAAAATATTTTGGGAAAACATTATGAGATAATTTTGAAAATTTATGAAAATTGCCTTTTAAAATATTATTAAAAAAAATTTAAAAAAAACAGTTAAAAAGAGAAAATACTATACGAAAATAAAATATGTATAACATCACTTTTAAAATAATATTAATCCTTATTTTTTTCACTAATGTAAAAATAAAAAAATCTTTATATGAGTGGTTCTTAAACTATGGGACACAATCCCCAAAATGGACGAGACATAAGATAAGAATTTAACTTTCCAATATTAATTATAAATTTTTTTAAAAAATCAAGCGGTAAACATTTTTCGAGGAGCACAAAATTTTTATTATCACGAATAGAAAAATTTCAACTTTCTACACAATTTTAATAAGTATTTGTTAGAAATTCCATTTAT
The DNA here is from genome assembly GCA_021605075.1 of Caerostris darwini. Taxonomy (NCBI): domain Eukaryota; kingdom Metazoa; phylum Arthropoda; class Arachnida; order Araneae; family Araneidae; genus Caerostris; species Caerostris darwini. The sequence continues at coordinate 49,625 of BPLQ01012458.1, read as the reverse complement.
TGTTCTACATTGTCTAGCAAATGATAGCATATTGTTTATAAATCCTTACATCAGTGGTTCTCAAATTAGGGGACACGGTCTTCATAATGAACGGGGCATATTTCTTAAAGATAAGAATTTAACTTTCCGATATTAATTATAAAATTTTGAAAAAAATCAAATGCTAAACAATTTTCGAGGAATACAAAATGTTTATTATCACGAATAGCAAAATTTTAACTTTCTTCACAATTTTAGCAAGTATTTGTCAGAAATTGCATTGATTGTTCTATATTCTCTAACAAATGATAGCATATTGTTTACAAATCCTTAAACTGTTACAAAATTCTTATATCAGTGGTTCTCATATTATGGGACATGATCATCAAAATGAACTAGACATATTTCCTAAAGATAAGAATTTAACTTTCTTCACAATTTTAACAAGTGTATGTCAGAAATTCCATTGATTATTCTATATTCTCTAGCAGGCGATAGCATATCGTTTGTATAAATTGATTACTTAAGGAAACCAAAGCTAATACAGAATTTAGTTTAATGTTATTATGGGACTGGCGTTAAGATGGTTGGCTAAAAGGGGGATTCACCTACGGAAAAAAAAAATCATGGAATTTGGTTATTCGTCATTTCCTTTGTCATCCTTCCATTTTGCCATTTCCATGAATACAAATTTAAGTGTTTCATTTTCGAATATTGCTTATTACGTCGATGTAGAAGCAAGTTTTGTGGAAAATTCTAGGAAAATGGTTTCCGTCCAATTTTACAGTCTTTTCAAAATACTCATGAATGAACGGAAATAGAGATAACTATTTTTATCTGAAGTGTACGGGATGCCGTAATGCGGGACTGTTATCACGTCTTCTTATCTGGAATCTGAATCAGAGATTTCGCCACGATTTGGGAGAACAAAGTCTAAAAATAGAAGTCTTGACAGTGAAATTTATTTTGTTCATTCCTTTTAGTATGGCTTCAGTCGCTCTTTACTGTTTTTGCTTGATGTCATCGACTTTCTTTTCTTTTACTTTTACGATTTTTATTCCATGTAGTATGCTACGAACAATTCCTGACAAATGTTCCCGGATTTATCTTCCATATGGTGAGATAACTGTTCAGCATATGACAGGTATCAGGCAAATTGAGATTGCATTCTTACTAAAAGTCAGATTACAAAGCTCATAAAACTGATTAAAGTTAAATTATCCTTGAATAATTTAATCTGCATGAATTGAAAGATTTTTTTAAGTGAAGAATTTATTTTATTTTTCATGTATTTGTAATATTTTTTTATGCTCTTTAAGGACGACTTATTGTTCTGTAATGACTTATTGTAGACTTCATGATGTTAATCTTTATACATGAACAGTAGAAGAGTGTATTAATTTTCAAGAAGACTTTTAGGTGTAATTATCCCACATTTGCATATTGTATGGGAGAAACGTCATACAAATTGTCGCAATCTTCTCTCGAGTATCTTCGCTTCTGACAGCAATAACAACAACACACAGACCAAATAAATACAAAAACGTATGAAAAAGGTTTTGTTTATTTTTACATCGATAGTCATGTGCTCCATTTATCACAAAAAGTATCAAGATTTTTTTTCCTGATTAGAATCCGAATGGAATTTTTAATTCTTAAATCATCTATTATGGTATTTATCATACTGACAACACAAACTGATCCTGTTAGTCAATTACCAATATTTTTTTTTTTTCTTTATCTCCAACATATTAAACAACATAAAAAACTTATAAAAAATAATAAGTAACAAAAGTGTTACATCCCGTGTATTTTAATTCTTGTTGATCCATTCAAAAATTTGAATTTTCTCAGGCATCACTGATAAGCAGGTTTTTTTATTTGGCATATGCTGCATTATTTCTCAGGCAACTTGATTAATTTCATTTAAAAAAAACTTATAATTAAAAAAAAAATCATATTGTTAATTAATAGTGTATAATAATATTTTTAAATCCTTTTATATTTTAATAGGTTTTAAATATAGAAAATAGATTCATATAAAACTGACATTTAATGATATAATTTGAAAAGGAATTTATTTTTTACCTCAAATTTTTTTTTAATTCTTACATTATCAGTTTTAATAAAATATTTTTTAGTTTTAGATTTGTATACTTTTAATGAATACGCAAATCTGATTTTAGAATTTTAACAACTTAAGTTTTGTATCGAATACTGCTTATATGTAATGCAAAACATAAATTGAGAAAATAAATTTATTTTGTAGCCCTATATATATTTATAGAAATTAAATATTTATACAAATATTTGCACGAATTAAAAAAAGTATAAAAGAAAAATTTGATAATTAATATTGCCGTTGGTTTCATTGCTGTCTGCATTATGTGGCTAATATCACGTCCGCAGACAATTTAGGCCAATCTCTTTTAACTAGTTACGATGCTTATTAGCTTCAGCAATGGCACGTTTGAATAGATGGTTAGAGATATTTACGAAGAAATTAAAAAAAAAAAAACCTAAGTCTTTTAATAAGATGCTCTCTTTTTGCAATTATTTTTAGATACTCTTTTTAGTACAAATTGTTAGAAAAATGAAAAATCGAAAATTCCTTTGAAAGCAAAAATATTCATTTAACCTTCTAATAGTTATTAAATATTTAAATGTTTTAATCTTTTTTTTACTAAAAACCCGTTAGAAAAAAGATATCAAACTTGTTTCTAGGTTATTGTGTTCAAAGCCAGATTTCTCAATCTGCATAGCTGCATTTCAATTGCTCATTTTACCTTTTACAATAGATAAAAAGATTCCATGTCTTTCGAAATAAATACATTAACAGACTAGACTCTCTTTGCCTATTCGAGAAATTACATGGTTTTCGATTATAATTGTTTTCCTGAATATAAAATTAATTATAAAACCTGTAGTTATAATATGTCATAATAATGCCACAATTATAATATTCCGCGCCGCTGGTGAGGATTAGGGAGGAGGTCCAATTCGCTGGCGGCTTTGCTGTAGACATTGTTTCAAAAAACGAGGAGCCTTGATGGCATTTGAGATGTTCAGCATCATACCTCGTTAGTCAGACTACCTGATAGGAGTTTTGCGCGTTTTCTCCAATACGATACGTAAATGCCGGGTAGTTCTCACTAAAAGTCCTCCCGGAAACCACCTCCCTCCTTCTTCGTCGTCACGAAGCCAAGTCAGACTTCTACCTACAGATGCTCCATTACAACAGAAGCTTCCCTGCCCCCTTCCCTCCTTCCATGATACCACACGGGTTCTTGGATTTGGTCTAGAGGCTGCTGTCTACCAAGTGGGATAAGAAACAACTTTATAATATTCTACTTAAAAATTCTGTTCTGGCGCTTAATGCTACAGGTTTTGATTTCGAGTCCCGGCGGTGCAATGAATGTTTGTAGTGGTTCGAAATCTACTTTAAATCACAGGCATTGGTCTGATATGGCTGTAGAGCGTTGGGCGTAGAGCTGACAACCCTACCCCGTAAAAAGAAAGCATATCTTGCCTAGAAATCTGCCAGAAGGCAGATGGCCTTGGCCCACCATGGGCTGTTGCGCAAATGAAGAAAAAGAAGACTTAAAAATTCTGCAACTACACTATTTGAATACAAGTTTTAATTATTCTTTTACATCCAGAAATTTAAATAATATGGGTATTTTAAACTTGTATGTGGATAAAAGAAATATAAAGTAACAAAATTGAAATCATTAAAGGTATATTAATTTTTATTTCACAATACAATTGTACCTTGAGATACGAGTTTAATTCATTCGATACTACTCGTATCTCAAATCAGTTTTCTTCATTGGAATGAACTGAAATGAGATTAATTTGAACCAATCCTTGAAAAACCATTCCCTTTATACATATATATATATATATATATAATGTATTTATTAAGAACAAATATGGTATGTAAGCAAAATAAAACTAAAACAGACATGTGAAAGAAAATCTAATAATAATAAATAAGTAGAAGTTGGTGGAGCCGATTAACATATGATATAAATATTTCTTTCGCCTCACTTTTTTTTAAGTTAAATTTTTCCTGTCGCTAGTATTTTCAATTTATTTATTCGTCTGCGAAAAACTCAAGAATCTGAGTGTAGTGGTGACTGTGACGTCACTGAAGCAGACTCGTATCTCAAATCTTGCTTAGTAATTGAAAACTAAAAAAACTGACCAAGTAAAGTCACATGTCATATCTCAAAAATTATTATATATTTGGATATTCATATATTAAGGTATCGTTTTTCATGAAAATTGAAAATTTGCTTAATAAACTTTAAAGTGATGTGAAACTGAATGGTTACGACGTGTGTGCAAAGAAATATTCATTCGTATTTATGACAAATGCAGCATATAATTGGAGTTTAGAAGGAAGTATTTATAGATATATATTTAATGCTCAAATTATTCTAAATATTTGCATGTCATTCCCATGGAAAATTTTACAATGACTCATCTTGAAATCTGTTAAATCACTTTGGACAGGAAATAGGCATTTAAATGCTAAACTAACTTTTTTATCTTTGTCAAAATAAAAAAGGGTGCGATGATTGAACAAAGCTTTTGAGTAGAAAATCTTAGCATAGATATCAATTTATCGAGAAGTCATCATTAGCTTACTATATGAGCCTAGATACCAATTTATCAAGGAGTCATTAGCTTGTGAGCTTAGATACCAATTTATCAATGAGTCATTAGCTAGTGAGTTTAGATACCAATTTATCGACGGAAAGTGTGTTTGTTTTACCAGAGCATTTTTACGGAATAAAAAGCACTCTTGCCCAAGAATATAAAGAATATAATTTTAAACGTTTTGAAAATTAATAGAATAATGATTAAGATTATAAAAAAAAAATTATTTTTAAATCATACCACAAAAAAAAGCATCAAAAATCTAGATTCATCTTATTGTTATTTATTCAAAACATATAACATATATAAAGATTTGAAATTTTCAGAAGATGTAGGAATTTAAAATGGTGCGATAATATTTCTCTCTCTCTATATATATATATATAATTTCCCGCAATTTAAGAAGTAATTTGAATAAAATAAAATGAATAAAGAATAAAATGACTCTACAGGAATAACTTTTTCTCCTTCGGCGAAACAGCCCCAAGGTAGGTGTCAAGGTCATCTACCTACTGGCAGATTTCTAGACAGGAGATATTTTCTTGTAGTGGTGTCAGCACTACGCCCAACAGTCATATTCGACCGGGACCTACGGTTTAAAATGGATTCCGAACCACTATAAACATCCATGGCCCAGCGGGGATTCGAACCCAAACCTGTGGCACAGAGCGCCTCAGCCTATAGGAATAACAAATATGTGTATTCACTCATCATCATCATCGGCTCAACAGCGCAATGTGGGCCAAGGCCGTCTACCCATTGGTAGATTTCGAGACGAGAGATGTTTTTCTTTTTACGGGGTAGGGTTGTCAGCTCTACGCCCAACAGTCATATGAAACTGGTACTTAAGGCTTAAAGTGGATTCCGAAACACTACAAACATCCATAGCACCGCCGGGACTCGGAACCCGAAACCTGTGGTACCGAGTGCTAGCCACTCGGCCATTCAGGTCCCGTGTATTCATTCACTGGGACAAATGATACTAAATCAATTATTACAACAAATTTACCACTTTGAATTAATATTACTGATTAATATATATATATATATATATATATTAATTTCTTCCTTCACATTCTCTATGTGTGCATTTAGTTTTCATGAAAGAAAATAAATTTTCTTTGGGGAAAAAAAAACTAATTCAAGAAAATCATAAGTATTGTAAAGTAATTATATTAATATTAAATTCCACTTTGCATTTGACTATGTGCTATACGTTTTATGTTGAGCATAAATTCATTATTACTACAGGAAAAAAAATCATCAATGTTTAATAATAATAAAAATAATCAAATGGAAGCATTGAATTCTTTTTTAAAAAATAAATATGTTTAAAAAAAA
>BPLQ01012458.1:22474-43240 GCA_021605075.1 Caerostris darwini | reverse complement strand
TTTGCTGTAACTGTTCATAATCTGCCATTGGAAATAAAAATAAATAATAAAAAAAAAATGTTTATTTATTATTATTATTATTTTTGTAATCTTTTTTGTTTTATGTGTATTTGTTTATTTTTTTATTATGTTTTTTTACTTCATTATATTTGTAAATATTGTTGTAAAAAATATTAAAAAAGTAAAAACCTGCGGTATTTTAAAAATGTTTAAAAGTCCTTTTATTTAGGAATTTTATGTTATTTTTAAAATTTTATTTATTTGAGAAAGCTTTTCCATGAAACAGTATAAAATAGATTAGTTAAATAGATTTTCCTTGAAACAGAATAAAAAAGATTAGATAAACACCAAAACCATGGAATTTAAAACTTGCTATCAATTGGATGAAATGTTCAGCAAAGCATACACATTGATAAAAATAAGTAAATTAAAAAAAAGATTTATTGATAAGCATTTCAATATAATCAAAATTATGTTAAAACTTCAAAAATAGTACCCAAATAAATAAATATTTATAAATAAAAATGGATGGATGTGTTTGTATTCCAGTATAACTTAATATTTTTCACTGAATTAACAACTCTTTTATCTAGTGTGTAGTCAAAAATCTCGAAACATTTATCACCAATTAAACAAAAACCTAATTCTGCGCTTCGTCTGCAGTCTTTTTATTTGTCTTTAGAAATTTTTTTTGAAATAAAATGGTAAATTTTTGTTTATGTAATTGTGTTCTTTAAGATTTTTTTTTTTTTTTTTTTTTTTTTAAAAAAAAAAAAAAAAAAATGTACTTATATAGTATATTTCTAATTCCTTTTATTGAAAAATTGTTAGATTAATTTTTGCTTTACAATTTGCCAAATGATAATTTACATTTTTCACTGATATTTTTTGATGATAATATTTCTAAAAACTCTTAAAATGTTTTATTTTATGTAGCAGGGCTAAGTGGGTCATATCTGGTAATATAGTATATAAGATTGCTTTTGAAATCGTGGTAAAGTGGTTTTCTAAATTTTCTAGAAGATAATCCTCTATGTATCTCTCAGATGTTACTTTTTACTTTATTCAGTTATTATTTTATCTGTACATAAATTTTTGCCATTTGTATTACAGTTAAAAACAACTGAATGAAAAAAAAAATTTTTTATTTAAAAATCCTCATATTTAAAAATTACAAAAAAATATGTATATATATATATATGATTAAAATTCTATTAAAAAAATAATTCTGAAAAATAAAAAATCTGATTTTTATAGAAAATAATCTAATTTTCAGTTTAAAAAAATTTTTTTTTTAAATTTGATAAAAAGAAATTTAAAAAATATTATTTTGTGTTAATTTTTTTCTAATTTATTGTTGAGTTACTGTATTAAATTAACTACTCGAAAATAAAATAATTCACTAAAACTCACGAAGTCAGAGCTCGCCTAGTGGGTACACGTTGAGACTGATTAAAGTGAACTTCGAAATAAAGCCCAAAACTGCTGTATATGCTGGCGAAGAACAGGAGCTGTAAATAAAATAAATATACAGATTTATCTGTAGGCCGGAATATTTCATTTAGAGGAAGATGATAAACTTACAGATGTCATGGCTGGGCATTACAAAGTATCATGGAAAAAAAAAATGTAGGTGCAGAAAGGTAAATAATTAAACATACTACATCTATGTAGGGGCCTGGTGGCAGTGACTAGTGCTCTGTGCCACAGGTTTCGGGTTAGAGTCTCGATGGTGCCATGAATGTTTATAGTGGTTCGGAATCCACTTTAAACCGTAGGTCCCGTCTAATATGACTGAAATCCCTACCTCGTAAAAAGAAAAACACCTCCTGTCTCGAAATCTGCCAAAAAGCAGACGGCCGTGGCCCGCCACGGGACTGTTGCGCCACTGATGAAGATGATGACATGTATGTCTGTATGACATTTTATGATCTGTTTTACATTACATTATTATTACGTTTAACAGATTGCATTTCTAGAGGCGTATAACTTCAAGTCAAAAAGCCTGATATTTGAAAATAAAATTAAAATTTATAAATTAAAAAAAAAAAAAAAATTGTCATGCATAGTTTTTTAGTGTTTGCTGTAAACTTAAATTAAAAGTATTGGAAAAATATATTACAGAAAATATTTTTATTTGACTATATATATAATATATATACACATTCTAGAAAAAACTCCATCCCCCTGCCGCTTTGCCGTTTGATATTTTCAATAATAATAGAGCTAGTAATAATCAGTTGATTTTATAAATAAAAATTTTTCGATAAGGAAATGTAAGTAGCATCAACAAAAAAATTATGCATCTCAAAATACTATGATAGAGACCGTTCTCCAGCAAAGAGGCATTCCAAAGCAGTACCTTATTTGGTTTTGCTATAAAATCTGGCAGTTCATGTTGTATCGATTTAAAGGCATTAATATAAACAAATATGCATAAAGTGTGATGTAAAAGAACAGCTGGTGCTTGCTTTGAGGCAGATGTCCAAACGGTAAAACCGATTATATGTCAACAGACTGACGTACGAACAAGCGGATATAGAATCTGTAAATTTGCACAGCGGTTTTATAGACGGTACTTACAGGCGTCAAGTTTAAAGTGCTTTTGGTTTTGTTTCCACATTTTTTGATATTTAAGAGACGATTTTTATTTTAACGGAGAGTGCCGTGTTTAAAAAGCTGCATTAAGTATAGATTCACATTTATGTCTCGTATATCACACATATATAGATTCTGGAATAGCGATAGTAAATATCTATAACTGTAAATAAAATTTAAGTGGTTCATTTATGTCTTTACAAATCGGTGGTAAAAATTTTATTTAAGGTAAAAGGTATTACAAAAATGTATGGCTTCGGAAAAATAAATAAAGCTACAAAATCAAAATTATTGCATTTTTATAGCTATGCAAAAAAATCTTTTATATTCAACAGTATCTAAAAATAGTTCCTTTATTTTGCAGTAAAATTGTTTTTTTTTTTTAGGAAGACGGATTTTCAGGTCATGAGGAAATAAAATCTCCTTAAAAAACAAAAATTAACTCTGTTATAATAAAACTCCTTAAAAAATATTAATTAAATTCATTAGAATAAACTCAATTTAAAAAAAAGAAAGCAAATTTTACACCAAGGGTGATTGTGGGTGGATATTTTTGAAATTTCCAGAATTACATGTCAGATTTTCTGAAACTCAACGAAAAATCAACTACCCAGCAAAATATTTGTGGAAGAAATCCATCTTACATTCATATATATCTTTAAGTTTATTTTATTTATTTTTTCACAATAGAAAAATAAACATTTTCAAAAAAGATTTGACTTCAGAATGGGCAAATTTTTAGAACACAATCACCTCTGTTCTCCACTGCTTTAATTACAAATTAGTGTTTTGTTAAAGATAATAACGAAAACAATTATTATTACCTAATAATAAATTGACTTTCCTTACTTTTACAGAACTTATAGTATACATAGATATCATTAGGATTTAAAATATTATATTTGAGTTTCTCTATGACTGACAAATTTTTTATATATTTAAACGTAAATAATATTTCCTTGGATTCATTTTCGAAAATGACCTAATTTTGTTTAATTGCCACCAAAAAAAAAAAATTAGTTCAAAAACTATTTAATAAAATTCTTCATACAGTCAGACTTCTATAATTTTTCACAATTATTTTGAAAATAGACAATTTTATTTACAAAATTTTAAAATGTTTCATCTTTCAACTAGATAACAAATTGGCATTGATTATATATATTTTGAAAAACGAAAATTAAAATAGTAACTATTATAATAAATGATGTTTAAATAGTGCAAAAGCTTTTATAGAATTTTATGAAAGAAATTGGTATATAAAGTTCTTTTAAACCAGCCGTCTAATTAATTAAAACAACTAAATCAATAATCCATGTCAAAAAGACTTTCAGCTAATACATAATTTGCTTTGCAAAAATAAAGTACATGAATAAGGAAAAGAAGCAATTTTCTAAAAAATAAGCTGAAATAACTAATAACAAGTAATAAAAAATAAAAAAAAAGTCAATTCCTACTTTTTTTTCACTATATTGCAGAAAGTCCTTTATAAATAATTTTCATACATTTTTTTAAGTTTATCTGGCGCCTTCTATTGGTAGATACATCAACTTAAATCTAAAAAAAAAAAACTAAAATTAATTAATTAAATTTAATTAATGAATTAATATTTGAAAAAACTGTAGTAACATCCAGTGTCATCCACTACAACTTCAAAAAAAAATGTATTTGAACTTGAGTGGCTGAATAAAAAGTATTTTATTAACGATTGAAAATTTGAACAAGATATATATAGGGAGAGTGTAAACTAATAGAAGGAATTGAAAAGTAGAACAATGCTAGAATATGAATTTATAAAAATTATTTTATCGAGGTGAAAACTGTATGCAAAAAAATTTATACAAAAATTCGAGAAGCACTAAATTTTAATTAAATTTTATCAAACATATTTTTTGTGCAAGTGTATTGCAAAATTTTTATACCATCAATTATTGTAAAAGGATTCATTAATACTTTCATAAATTAATTACAATTTTTGCAAGAGTAAAATTACGCTGAACTAATTCCGCTTATTTTAATTAACTGTACAATATATTTTATAAGTTTCAAATCACTGATGGGTATCATTAGATAATTTTCTGAGTAATTGAGATATTTCGAATATAGTCTTTAAATAAAACATCTACACTTTTGAAATCTTTCATGAGACTTTACAGTGTGTGAGTTCTATTTTTGCATCGAAAAGCATAAATTTTAAAGGTTAATTACGTTTTCCCCAGATTGGAGGCAGTTACTTTTGATAAAAGATAAATTTATCAAGCAAATGTTTGATAAATTAAAAAAAAAAAAGAAAAAGGAAAAGATGTTCTAATCCCCAGTGAATGTCGCTGGGAGGAAAATTAGATAATTTGTTTTTTATCTATAATTTTCTTTTTCTTGTTTGTTTTGAATTTTCTCAGGTGGTTGCATTTACTAAACATCTGCAGGAAGAAAAAGTGTAGTACTGGGGTTTTTTTGTTTGTTTGTTTTAATGAAAAAAAAGAAAAAGAAAAGAATGAATGCACTTCCTTTTAGAGAATTCTACTTTCTTAAATGTAAGCAAAATTAATAATATAGCAATTAAATTTAGCAATAAAAAATTCTACGTGATGCAAAAATTTATTTCTTATATTGGATTGATGTGTTTATTAGTTTCGCATATTTTTATCAAAATACTCACTTAATTCATGCAATATGAATTAAAAAAATTAATTCTTATTTTGTTTTTAATAACGATTGAAGGCAGACGACAATAAATTGCCATTGTCACGACAATAAATTCATTGTCTTAAAGAAAACCCAATGAAGATTTAATTATTGTTCTTTCTTACGGTCCGATTATTTACATTTACTTTATTTTTAAATGTTTTATTAAATTTATCTTGAATTGTATTTTACTGATTCCTTAAATGTCAGACTCACTATGGAAGGGGAAAAAAATCACTATTTATTTAAAAAAAAAACTGTACGGAAATCAAGAAATCGCAATTCAAGTTTTCGATGGAAGAACAGTAACAATACAAAATATTAAAAAAAGAGGTCATGGGAATTTATTTACAATAAAAATCAAAGAGGAACCGGTTAGTGGATTACGACATTTTAATCCTACCTTTCATCATGGAATATAAATAGATATGGACAATCTAATGAAATAATTTAACACGTTATTCCAATCACAGGAAAAGAAAAAAAGTTCCTATTTAAAGATACGAAAATCAATTTTATTCAAATTCGAACTGATATCTGTAGTTTAATTTGTTATTTTTTTTGTTCTTGGAAAGCACTAGAAAAACCAATGTTCATTAAATTTTCTAATACTCACCTAAAATTTATATTACATTTTTTTTGTAGGTTTACTGCTTTTTCGTTTGAAGACCATCCTATAACAGATCAATTACATGCACAATTACCACTCATTGTCTTTACATTTACTACATTGTCATTTATGTTCATTAAATTTTCTAGCACTCACCCAAAATTAATTTTTTTGTAGGTTTACGAATTTCCCTTTTGAAGAACATTCTATGACAGATCAGTTAGATGCACAATTACCACTGTCTTTACATTTACTACATCATACGTCTAGTGCATTTAAGCCGACTAATGTTTATATTTTTTAATATTTATTAAAGTGTTATATAAAAGCTATCTCCATAATTTACAGCATTGACTATTTATCCACTGACTACACCGGAAAGTTTTTAATATTTCTCATTAAAAACATGACCGTTTAGTCAAACAAACATTTCACTTTACTTTTCCATTAGTTTTAACTTTTTAAAAAATAAATCACTTTTATTTAGGAGGAAATTTTAGTTTCAAATGCTAAATTATAAAATATCACTGTTAACTCTTAATTATGCAGGAATCCTAATAAAATCATCATCATTAGCACAACGGCCTTATGGAGGGCCAAGACCGTCTGCCTATTGGCAAATTTCGAGACAAGAGATGTTTTCTTTTTACGGGGTAGGGTTGTCAACCCTAGTCATATTAGGCCGGCACCTACGATTTAAAGTGGATTCCGAATCACTAGAAACATCCACGGCAACGCCCCGAAACCTGTGGCACCTGGGCGCTAGTCACTCGGTTTCATTAATATATGCTAAATAACAATTAAAAAAAAAATGCAAATAAGGAATTATTTGATTTTAAAATGTCGTATAGAATTACCTTTACATCCAACACACAAATTAATAAATTTTAGCGGCCAATAATAGAATAACTGCAGCTCAAGAGGTTTGCGATAATCTGGATGGCGCTTGAAAGAGAATAAATTTCAATTTTGGGGCTTAATAAACAATTGAATTTTAATTCCAGCAACTCTCTTTAAATGTACCAATGTCTCGCCCACCCATCCCAGCACAGTATAAGTATACCTCACCACTTGAGAAAGAACGTACGATTAGACTAAAGCAGGGTTCTCTAAACTATGAGCTACAAGCGAGCACCATCAATCAGGCAAGCCGGTTTATTTTGATTGCATTGTAAAATTTACTAAGCAAATCATACAAAATAATAATCAGATTGCTTTTCTGAACAACATTTTCAACTTTAAAAATAGCTTCTCCAGTAGTCGCGCTGTGAATTTCAAGTTCTTCTTGCACTTTATAATTTTTATCTATCCCTCGAATAACAAAGTAATATATAGTTTGGTTTGTCGCTCTACGGTCATCTCGTGCACACGTTAGGCTAAACCGGGACCTAAAGTTTAAAGTGGATTCCGAACCACTAAACATCCATGGTACCGCCGGGACTCGAACCCGAAGTCTGCGATACCGAGAGCTAGTCACTCGGCCATTCAGGCCCCAAAAGGAATATATATGAGCGAGCAATATCTAAAACATTTTTGACTGCCAGACAATTGAGTTAATCTATTTTCTGCAATATCGTCTATTCTTCGATCCAGTGCTCAAAACTGATGTTTTCACGTAAACTAGCTTTTTCTAGACACACTCCTGCTGTTACTGTAATCATGCAATCCTTGATTAACACGCTGTCAGTAAACGGCATTGAATAAGCCACTCTGAAATTAGCATGAGTTGCTGTTTCTTGTTCAGCATTTAATTTCTTAAATAATTTTAAATAAGAAATTAAATGCTGAACATGTGACATAATACAGTAAATGACTATGCAGCAAAGGTTACTACAAATTAAAAAACTTTTCGAATTTACCTGCAATGTTAATATAATTCTATTGTTTTAAAAATGAATAATATTACATCAGTAGACATTTATATCACAGGTTTTATCCTGTAGAGCAGGGGTCTCCAAACTTTTCAGCCTTAGGGCCATATTCTATACTCCAGTAAGTACCAAAGGCCAAAACCGTTTTAATTTTCTGGCATTATCTATAATCTCTAGTGTTTTAATGTGTGTTTTTTATCCAAATTATTACAGCAACAATAAGTTATTCGCTCTCGCGGGCCGGATTGACGACACTGGAGGGCCGAATTTGGCTCGCGGGCCGGATTGACGAGACTGGAGGGCCGAATTTGGCTCGCGGGCCGTAGTTTGGAGACCCCTGCTGTAGAGGATGAATAGCATTACAAGCGGAAAGGCGGGAAGCATGATCAAATCAATTATAAGCCTTGAAAGTTACTTAAAAACATCTGTTAGGTATTTGACTAACATAAATTTAACCAAATTAACATTCTTGAGTTTTTAGTAGAATCTCCTATTATAACAAATATTTTGTGTGCCAATAGAATGCTATGTTAACTGTTTGCACTGATATAATATTAATTATTTACTTTATGATTTATTTGGTTTCCTTGAAGTGTTAATTGGACAGATTTGAAATCACTACTTTTGATAGCTATAATAATAGACATTTGTGTTTAGCTAAGAATTTACAATTGAAATTTTTTCCTCTGATTTATCTTAATCATTACCCTATATTTTGCAGTGACATGTTTGCTAATGCAATTTTCTTCTTTTTTTTTGTAATTCACAAAATAATTTTTTTTTGTAATAAATTCATTGAAAAAAAAAAAACACCAGTTGCCATTCATTGAAAAACATAAAAATTTCATTGCAAAATTTTAGAAAAAAACATTACAAACACATTGTTTTAGTATTTTTAATGAAAATTATTACAAGATTATAACAAAAAATTTCAATTTGAGGAACTTAAAAATATTAACAATAGTTTAAAATTAATCTAATTTAATATTCATTTTTTTAAAAAAATAAGACATTTTTTAAAAAAATACTCCACACTATTGAAGAAATGAATCATTTTGGATTTTTAAATGCTGCTGATGGTAAAAAAATGTAAGACAAAATCCATTAAGTATCATCTGACTTCTCTTTCTCAATAAATTATATTTACAACCACATACTTGAGTTCTTTTAAAATGAATTCTATTGTGCTTCATACATTTTTTGAAAAACTTTTTGTCTGTGTTCTTTAGAAAGACAAGGTGATATCACTTTTTCCAATTCATTAATTCTATTTTTAAATCGAACCCTTTCAAGAGCGTAGATCTCCCATTCACCTTTTCTGTTATAACTCTCCACTTCTAAGACTTGCACCAATTTTTCCTCTGGAGCAAATGAGACCTAAAAAAAAGAATTTTCTTAAATTAAAATAGATATATATCTCAAATTTATATATATATATATACATAAATCAAAAGAACAATTCAAAGTAATTTATTAAGAATTTAAAACAGGGATGCCCAGACTGCAAACTGTTAATGTTTTTTCTAGCAGCTAATTTCATCATATAATTTTATTTTAAAAAGACACTAATTTTATTTACAGATTCTGTTTTAGTACTCTACATAAGGAAACATCAACTTGAAAACAAGCTCATGATAAACCACTAGCTTTATTCTGAAATAATTAAGGGTGAAAATTGTAAAAACGTTATTTATAAAAAGTATTTGTCACTTGAAGCATTATACTGAGAAGAATATATTTAGATCAACAAATCAATTATAATTAACATGTTGAACTAGAAAGAAATTTCTATATTCTTTAAATGATAATCCAATCATTTAAAATCTTTTTCAATACACATTTACTTCCTTCAAAAGCAGAGCGAGTGTGAAGTTACAAAGCATTCCAAAAGATTCCAGGCAAATTAAAGAACAATATTTCAGATTTTCCAATTTTTGAACTATTAATTTAAGAAAAAAAAAAGTTTTCCTCTAACTGTACATACCCAAGAATTTTAATTCACACTGATAAAAATAGTAAAATAGGAGAAACCTTCGGGAAATAAAGTAGAGGGGATGGGAGAATTGCAAACATCCCATTAAAAATATTATTACATAATTTTACTTTTACAAATATCTTAAATACAATATTAACCTTTTCAGTATTGCATATGCAATTCTCTATAACATTCATAAAATTTATTAACTGATTCCTAGACATTGTTGTATGCCAACATTTTTTTAATTATCTACTCAAATTTTATATTATTCCTAAAAATCAGTTACCTTAATTCCTTGCTGAAAAATTTAATCCTTGTTAATTTTTAAAAGACAACCTCTTAAAAATGTTGTGGAAGACATTTTATTTACATTTGGCTGGATTAATGAATTATTAAGGTTATTGATTTATTTATTTCTTTTTTATTTAATGTAGATCATTTATTAGCCTTCACATACAAGCTCTTGTGAAAAAAGTGTTACTTCTTGAAGACTGAATTGTATTGGATATACTTTTAGGGAAGTATAACTCTTAAAAATTAATTTATTCACAAAATTCCAATATAATAGCTTGTCATATATTTAATATAAGGTAGTAATGATACATAAAATCATTACTACCTCATAAATTTAAACTTGTTTAAGAATAAAATTACTTTTAAATTAAAGTTAAAAGAATTTTTATAATATCAAATATACAGATATATTATGGAGATTAGTCTAAACCTAAAGGAAATTATTTAATAGGAATGAAAAAAGCTTTAAAAAGGACAATCTAATTGAGTTTACTTATGCTATTAATCTACATATTTATACAAATTAGTTTTATTTTTTTTTAAATTAAAAGTTAATAAGCTCAATTCAATTACTTATTTCCTTTACAGATAATAAAAGTTGTGTTCATAGCTATATATGTCTAATAATATTTGATTTAAAATACATAAAATAACATCTTAATATACATTATATCTGAGATGAGCCTAAGTTTTGTGTTTTTTACATGTTTTTACTAATTCATATTTAATATTAACATTTGTTTTATCCTAAATTGACAAGAACTAAAAAATATTACAAACTGATCACAGCTATTTATTCATATTCAGAAAGTAAATTGGGGATACTTTCATTCGAGACTACTTTTTTTTTTTGTCCCTTTTCCCTCACCCATTTCTTGACATATCATATACAGTGGGAAGGAGAGAAAACAAGTTTTTCTACTTGCACTTTCTGTTCATTAGATTACAGATGGGAGGAGGGAGAATAGAAGCGCAACCAAGAAGGTTTAACAATCACTGCTTTTGCCGATAAGCAAATTATATAATCATTAAAATATTAACTTGGCGGCCTCGCTCTTCTGTTTGTCCAGGGCTTTACAATAAGAGCCCTTGCTTTGCTTATCATGTAGTGTAGTACTCCAAGCAGATCTTTTGCTAGCATTAGAATCAGATATAAGTTATAGAATGCACGTGTAACTACTTCATGTTAAGTAATCAGAAAAGTAATTAAATAAAAACAAATTAGAGATGATACTTTTTTATAACATGTAGAAGATATTGAAATGAAACCTATTTTTGAAATAAATAACTTTCAATAAAAAGCGAATGTAAAAATGATACGAAGTAACTCATTAAGATGAGTAGCAACCTTTTTATAATGACAAAAGCTTAGAGAGGCAGATTCATTATTACACCAGATGTCATTTCCAGCCTAATAAGGTCTACCAAAAAAATATAGTAGCAGTTGGAATTATTTACATCGTGATTGCCAATTAGCACAGAAACCAGTTCCTGCACAACAGCACCCTATATGATAGAACCCCTCAAATAATAGACATGCATGCACGTTATTTCGGTAAAAAACATTACAAATGTTCCTTCTGAATAAAGGCAAGATATTATCAATTATGTTTTCAGCTTATTTCTTTATCAAAGAACTTGCACGGTTTTACATTGAAATAATTCATAGAAAAGTACTTAAGATTTGAAAGGGCTTGATACTTGTTATAACTTTTAGATTTTTTTTTAGTTCAACTGAGTACTTTTTCAGAATAAAAATTTTACATAAGTACATTATTCTGAAGACTTGAAAAAGTAATGATACATGAATATTAAAAAATATAAGCATACTTTGATTTTTCTAAAAAAAATTGTACAAACATTTAACCTACTTACATTATTATTTTTAGAAGAAATGTCAAATATTGTACATTTTTTCAAAGTTAGAAACTGTGCTTTAAACTTAAGCGATTTTACTATGACACATATTCAGAGAAAAAATTCATATTTGTGTCTTTAATAATACGCCCACTCTATGCAAATGAGTAAGTATTTATAGTATGGCTAAGAACAAGATAGCTCAAGATAAACCAAGAAAAAAATGCTTATAACAATAAAGAATTTCATATATATATATATATATATATATAATTGATAATAAGTCTTTTGATTATAATCCTTTACTTTGATACTAACTAACATAAGCTAAAACAATATACTTTTCTGTATATCTTATTGTTTGTGCATTTCATTAAATTTAGTTCCACAGAAATCAATAAAAATGCTCTAAAATCTAAAATATACCAAAACTTATTCAATTCATACCTTTTTAGAAGACTTCGGCTTTTTAACTATCTCCATATTAGCTTCATTCCATTTACGATTGACTTCCAGAAGAAATGGATTTGTTTGACAATCATCATCTAGAGTAAAAATGGCTGTGATAGTTTTTGGAGTACTATTTAAATTGTCAAGGTAAAGACCTGGGAAACTAAAGTCCAAATCATCAGCAGACCATTCAGAATCAGTAGCTTCATCCCAATCCGAATCATCATCACTATCACTTTCCAATGGAATCACAAATGTGGACGTACATGAATAAGGTTTTGGAAAGTTTTTGTCATAGCAAATTCTATTGTCCATACTATTTGAAGAATCATCACTATCACAAGAATCTTCTGAAGAACATTCCCTAACTTCATCTACGTTGAAAGCATCACTAGCTTTTGAGGAACATGTAATAAAAATATCTGAAGTCTCATTCAGGGTATCTGAATCACTATTATCATCCCAGTCAGAATCCTCATGATCATCACTCTGCACTGCAATTAAAAATGTAGATACATTTGAATGAACCACATCATTATCCTTGGCATTGTGCATTTTATTAATACCACATGAAGAGTCACTATCAATACACGAAGTATCAGTAGTATACCAACTGTCACTCTCACTCTCTTGATAGATTTGACTAGAATTTACTCCAGGTACTACAGAACTCATTTTTTCGAACTTTTTTCGCTTTGATTTTGGATTATTAACAAAGTTAGGCGATTTTTTCCTTACGTTTTTTCGGGTCTTTTTATGATGGAATTTTTTCTTAGATCCCTTCGTCAGTTTTTTCAGTTTAGATGAGTAAGATTCTAGACGTGAAGCACTGCCAACAGTAAATGGTCTTTTGTAGATATAATGTCTAGGCATAAGTGTAGGCTTAATGAGCATTCTTGAAAAGTAAAGGCTTAAATTCTGAATGAAAGCAGAAGATTCAGCAACAATGAGAGAATCTACTAAATCTGAGTTCTGATCAATAATAGGGAACTTTTTATGGCAATCTGTTAAATTTTCCAGCTTAGGAAATCGCTCACTGTTCAAATTCTTAGTTGTTAAGCTTTGATTTATAAAATTCGCCGTAGATAGAAATGGTGAGAACTGAGAGTAAGACATATCTTCACCTTCAAAATTATCCGTGTGATATTGAGAATAGACATTCGGCTTCATATTCACCACATTTCCAACATAAGTCCGGGATCCAGTAAAATTCTGGCTCATTAACGATCCCATTAAATACGATGACATTTTTCAATATAAATAATTCACATTTATCGAAAATGTCACCACTTACATTCAATACACCAACCAAGTGATGTATAACTCAAAACTTCGAATAAAGGTCTAAAACTAGGCTTGTAAAAGAACTTTTCGAAATCAAGAAGCAAATTGTAATTGTAGGATTTATTCGTAGTAGTAGAATTCATCAGCACATTCATGATAGAAATAATCAAAATTGACACAGGTAACATAGCAACTTTCTCAATGATGTCAAGAAGTAAAATGGCGGATATACTACGGTTACCGAAAATAATTCTATCTGTTTTCGCCAAATAGAACCAATGATGCAACAGTTAATTAAAGTAAAAAAAAATTTTCAAAATTAGAAATTGTATTGTATATGAAAAATGCAATAAATTATAGTGAATATTTAAGAATTCTCTTAAAATAAAATGATTGAATAAGTTAAAAAAAAGAATAAATTAAATTATTAATTTCATACTACTGATAAAACAACGAATATGGCAAGACTTATATACTTCTATGTGCGGTGCTATTATTTTATAAAAAAAATATATTTATAGAAAATTAATGAAAAAAAGGTTTAATTTAATTAAAAATTGCATTATTTTTTTATTACTTGAAACATAAATTAATAATAAATTATGTAAAGATAAAAAACAATCAATTTAGAGATGATGCAATGTTGTAATGCTCTTACATGATACCACGTGTTAAGAAAAGCATGTATTTGATTTTAGATTTTAATAAACAGAACGAACTTAATTAATGATAAAAAAATAATATACTGGCTAAATTCACACTTTGAAGTCTTTCTTTCAAACCACACTTTGAATCATCATGGAATGAGAGTGTTTTGTAATATACTAAGTAGTCGTATTTTCGGATAATGCAGTTTTAAAATTATTCATTTAAAATTTTAGATGATGTTTGAAATGAAGGTGGATTATTGTGTTATATATCTTCAAAGGCCGTTAAAAAGTAACGCAATAATATCTTAAATAACACCACGTGTTGAGGAAAGCAACTGTTTAATTTTGATTTACCAGAACGAATTTAATTAATAACAGAAAATAATATTTGATAATTTCATTATTTAAATTCACACTTTTAAAATATATTTCAAATCCCACTTTGAGTTATCATGGAATGGGAGTTTTATAATGAAAAGTAGCTCCATTTTTATAAAATGATTAATTTAAAATTTTATATAATGTTTGTTATATATTCCCACAAGATCATTAAAATTTACCTGAAAACTTATTATTATGGGTGACTCTAAATTTATTAGTAAAAATCGTATAAACTTTGTAAACATTTAAAGCATAATAAAGAATTTGAAGTTTAAATTAAATTGATTTACAAAAAATATATACATTTTAATCAAATATGTATTAGTCATTAAACTAGTAAACTCTATTACTGGACAAATTGTGCTCCTATATAAACCTGCATTATGTTATTTAAGAACTACATTAATACCATGCTTCCTACTTTGCAGACAGGGGTTAGGCCCCTGCGGGGTCAAGGAATTCCGAAAATTACAAACTGACTGACTGAAGAACTACATTAATTTTTTTTTTTAATTTTTAAAATCGAAATTGATAATAAATTATGTTAAGATGGGAAAAGATCAATGTAGAGATGATGTAATGTTGAAATATCTTACATAATACAACATGTTGAAGAAAATAGTTGTTAGATTTAGTAAATAGAATGAATTAATTTGGATTTTAGTAAATAGAATGAACAGAACAGTAGTACATAACATTTAATAATTTTATGATTTAAATACACACTTTTAAAATCTTTCTTTTATTTTCCACTTTGAATTATCATAGAATGGGAATTTTATACTGTACTGAAGAAGCGCAATTTCACATACTACTGTGTCCAAAAAGTAAGATGAATTTTCAATTTAAAATTTCTTAATTTAATAATTTTTCTCTTTTAAATTGCTGGCACTGTCCTTGACATCTGTAGGAAATATGACGCCAAAATATTCATTAGTGTTTGAGTTACGCTTGGCTTTGTGAGATGCTAAAACTGATTTCAGCGATTTTTGAAAAGTCTGAATTAATTGAGCAAAGAGCTTGCATTAAATTTTGTTTGCGGAAAAGTATAGAATGCTGCAGAAGCCATTGGGTGAGCATTCCTATATCGGAAAGAAATGTTTAGAAGTGATATAAACAGTTCAAAGAAGGCAGAGAACGCGTTGAAGATGAAGAGCCCTCTGGTCGACCACCGACTTCAATCGACGAAGCTCATGTCTAAGAAATTAATGATTTGGTGTTTGTAAACCGTCTATTTACAATTACAGACCTTGCTGATGATGTTGGAATTTCAAAAGCACCGGTCAATTCCATTTTGGGCCTCAAACGCGTCAAATATCGATTGGTACCAGAAACACTGAATGCGCTAGCTCACACTGCTTTGATTCTTCCGACAAAAATGAAGCCCATATCGTTCCACAACCACCGTATTCATACTGAGCGACTTCTGGCTATTCCGTAAACTCAAAAGACCACTCCGGGGAAACCGTTTTGAGTCGATTGAAGAGATTCAACGGGAATCGCCGCGCGCATTGAAGGCCATCCCTGCCGATGACTTTTTAGCATACATTGAGAATTGGAAAAAAGTTGGCATAATTGTATTGTGTCCGATGGGGATTACTTTGAAGGCGATTAAATAAATTTGGCAGAATAAATAAAGAGTGTTTGAAAAAAAATAATTGATCTTACTTTTTGGGCACGGTAGTAGTGCAGTTCTAAAATGACTCCCTTAAAATTTTAGATGGAGTTTGAAAATGGTGGTTGGATTATTTATTATATTATTGGATTATGGATTATGTGGTTAGAGTATAATTTTCAATTTGTTAATAAATTTATTAATAAAAATTAAAAATAAAAGACATAGTAAGCAAGTAGTTGGAAGCTGAATTGAAATTGATATATCAAATTATCAAATATCAAATATATTATCAAATATGTATTAGCTATAAAATTCTTTAACTTTGTTATTGGAAAAAGGTGTGCTCCTATTTGGGCTTTTATTAATAAAGTATACCAGCAATCAATGAGAAATTCTATATTAAATGGCTACGTTACAACAAGATAAAATTTCAAATTTTGTACTCATTAATAGATAAGCCAAAATATTCGATTCTTGAATTAAAATAACTTGGACTCATTCTAGATAACAAGCGTATTTATAGAAGCCATATTAAATATGTAAATGATAGATTTCTGAACAAGAACCATCTCACCCTCTAACTCATAATAACGTTTTCAACATTACATCTATCTAACATAATACTTCTATTTAACAAAGCAACCCCCCCTCCCCCTTTAATGAATGTAATTCCTATTTGGAGTATAATTTTCAACACCAATGAAAATGAAAGGCAAGTCCTTCAAAGCAAACTTTTAAGTATCACCACTAATGTCTCTTGGTTCATCAGGAATTTAGTAAATCATGAAGATTTCATTGTCAAACCTATCGACTCTCATTTAACCTAGTTATCTATAATTCTATTCGTACAATCATTACATATAATCCTATTAAGGAACAAACAATCTTTGCCCTTAACAATGGAAAAAAGCGTTTGACATCACGTCTTTGAGTTTTTGTTTCGAAAGGTATGCTGGCGGCGAATCACGCCGCGCTTACATCATGCAGTTCTTGTAAATAGCAATTAAATAATATAATTCTATTTCAATGGAATATCTCTTGCACTCTTTATTGGCGATGTGTCTCTATCATCAACACATCATACTATTAAGAAACGTCTAAATTGGCTCCAGCACTTCGCCGTCGCCAAATATAAAATTGAGGAACGGGAAAAGCAAAGAATTTTCGAATTGGTGAAATTAAAGTTCAAAATAAAAATAAAATTTTCTTCCAAATGCCAACTGAATGTATTATTTATGTTCCGAAAGTAAACAAATCGGTTGATTTAAGGTATCTAAGGAAGGAGATATACTATATCTTCATTTTAAATTTTAATTGAACGAAGGCAAAACGAGTCAGGAATAAGAAAATGATTTTGTGTTTCATTTTTTAGAACTGTTAGCTTTTGAAATTACCCAATTAATACCTAAAGAATCAGGGCCTGAATGGCCGAGTGGCTAGCGCTCTGGCACTCGGTGCCACAAGTTTCGGGTTTGAGTCCCGGCGGTGCCATGGATGTTTGTAGTGGTTCGGAATCCACTTTAAACCGTAGGTCGCGGTCCTAATAGGATCGTAGAGCGTTGCGGGGGCATTCCGTATCTTCAAGTTGCACGCGCCCCCTGGGTAATGCAAAGTGAGTAGCGTCTGTGCAGCGCTTGCTTTAAGGCATCCAAGACCAAGCTGTCTAAGTGGCTGTTTTCCAGCTGCATTAGAACAGCAACAACAACAACAACAACAAAAATACACTCAAGAGCCAAAACATTATGACCACCCCTACATTTTGCAGTGAACTCGCCTGGATGACGTGGAAGGCACGTGACCAGGTAGAAGTGGCATTTAACTGCTGCTGGAGAGTCTGAAGAATCATTCTTTCACTTACTTCTGTGTGTGATGGGAAAGGCTGCGGATCTAAGCGACTTTGATAGAGGGCAGATTGTAATGGCTCGAAGGCTCGGAACAAGTATTTCCGAAACTGCACGACTCGTGGGTTGTTCGCGATCTACAGTTGTTAGTACTTATGCAAAGTGGATGAATGATGGTGAAACCAGCAGTAGACGACATGGTGTTGGGCGTCCACACGCTATCAAAGAAAAAGGTTATCGGTGACTGTCTCGCATGGTGAAGCAAAACCGGAGCCAGACAGTGGCTCAGCTGACAGCCCAATACAATGCAAGGCCAAGTAGAATAGTATCGGAGCACACTGTTGGATATGGGGTTACGCAGCAAACGTTCTGCTCGTGTGCCTTTGCTGACCAAGCGTCATCGCCAACTGCGCCTGTGCTGGGCCCGGGCTAGGGCCTTATGTCCGAGTGGCTGCGCTCTGGCGTTCAGTACCACAGGTTTCGGGTTCGAGTGTCGGCGGTGCCACAGGTGTTTGTAGGGGTTCGGAATCCATTTTAAACCGTAGGTTCCGGTCTAATAGGATTGTAGAGCGTTGCGGGCGCATTGTTACTCCGCGTCCGTGGCTTATCTTCAAGTTACATGCGCCCCCCGGGTAGTGCAAAATGACTAATGTCGGTGCAGCCCTTATGGCATAAAAGATCACGGTCTAGTATTTGCCAGCTACATTAGAAAAAATAATATATTAGGGATTTTAAAGGTGCATGGTCAGATTTTGTTTTCAAAATAAGTAATTATTTTAATAAATTGTTGAAGGGAGATTCTATTTCTTAAAAAAATTAATTATAACAGATCAAATAAAAAAGAGAGTTCCAAATTTTATGCTGAAACATGTTGATATGTGGTCTAAATATGTAAATACGAAAGAGTTGGCAAGAATATTAAACGAATACGAAATGCTCGGTCCGGAATGAAAACAAATAAGGAAAGCAAGAGTAATAAATTTGGAGTTCATTGCGATGAATTATTCGCGATTACCGAATTATCATAAAAATTGCTTAAATATAATAATAACCGCAAAGTATTTAATTCATCTATCCGTAATGAAAAGAGTGAACCCAAATGCTTTTGTAATCTTTTTAGTCATATTTCAAAAGATTGACACAAGTCTTTGTACTTTATATGGTTTAAAGGTCCATACAATTGCTCAAAGAATAAAAAACAAATTAGTTTCAGTAGATTTTTTTTTTAAGAACAACGAGGCTCATTTCTACTTGAATGGGAAGTCAATATACAGAATTGTAGCCTTTGGGCTAAGGCTTATCCACGGATGCACTATGAAATTCCCTTGCATTCTCCAAAGTTGACTGCCTGATTCCTGCTTGGGCTACTTTTGGTAGAGGAAATAACTGCACATGGTCCACTCACATGTTTGGACCATCAGTACTATAATATGCTGCATACGTTTGTTGTGTTTCTAGTACAGCACAGGTAGAGACTTTCATCGACCATTTTCATGCATGATGGGTCAGCTTCAAGCGACCATATGTCCGTGAAGTTACTTTTGCTCCATTACTTACGATATTAGTCGCTCTTTTATTAATCCATGGACACTATGATCACCTGAAATCTAGAAAAAAAAAATATTTAAGATTTTGATTTAAAATAAACACTAATTTATAGAAACTTCAAAATATTGGAAATACCTGAAAGATTGCAACTAATCAAAATTCATTCAAGGAAAAAACACTGATAAATTTTTAGTATGTTTTTCTTTACATGCATATTTAATATTTTCAAGCATCCCTTCAGAACATTTTTCCTATCCATATGTAGGGATATCACAACTCCAATGTGGTCCACTGATGTTTCACGCTTTTCTATTGTCGAGAATTCAGACTTAATTTTCTTGTCAAATTGCTATGATTCATTATCTTTATAGATTTGTTGAAACAAATTACCAGTAACTGGTAACAAATTACAATTTTTTCTCATAGTCTATCTTAGTCATTAGTTTCTGATATTCTAGTCATTAGTTTGTTCTTTGAATAAATCTCGATTTTCAAAGAAGCAATAGTTTCCCACTTGGTTCAGAATATCAATTCAGTGCCGAATTTGAAATTGAGTAAGCAAATTTTCTTTTGGTACACTAGCAATATCAAATCTCTGTCCTCGTGGTTGATTTACAAGTGGCGAAAGGGGGATCTGGATCCTGGTAATTCAGTTTAGGAGGAGTTGAAGCTTTTGTGCGGGTAATACATCTTTTTGGTCTCTGCTTCTGGTAAACAGGTGGTGCACATCTGTTTCCGAGTGTATTAATCAGCTGCCAATTACCAGCCCCTTGAGTATGGAATTGCTCAGGATTCATGAGATGCGTCATTTCCTGCTCATCTTGTTAAGTATGGAGGCCAATCCAGGAAGTAGCTTTGACATTAAAGGTATTTTTCATCATTAAAGCAATAAACTACTTTCCCTTGTTAGGTTCCATAGTGGATGGTGTATTTCAAGACCCAAACACTTTTACCCATTCCACAACATCTAAAACTGCACACAACATAACATCTTCCTGCACCTGCAAAGGCTTAAATTTGTTGCCATCAAACACATCTTCAACTGTTCCCGATTTTCACAAACACTTACAGATACTGTATCATGAATAAGCATCTAAATTC
>BPLQ01012458.1:0-13250 GCA_021605075.1 Caerostris darwini | reverse complement strand
TAAACAAATTTACATTATTTTTCATTGTAAAATTTATAAAAAGATAAATTAGTTCATACAAAGCAATAAATGAATTTATACAATACAAAATCAATGTATCTCGGATATGGCCTTTAGATGAATAAAATATGAACATTTAGAAAGATAATAAAATTAATACTTTCAAGTAACAAAATTAGGCTCATTTAATTATGTACAAAGAAAAAAAGTATTAAATAAGGAAGAGTGGGGGAAACGGATAAGTTAGGAAATATTTAAATAGAATGAATGAATACAAATGAATCACACATTTACAAATTCTAATGATTACACAAACTGTAACTAATTAATGAATTATTGGGACCAAATTGAATTGAAGAGAGGACAAATTTGAAAGCTCCTTTGTTTTAATATTTTATTATTAAATGGAAAGCATAAAATAAAATTATTTTACAACAACAAAGCAAAATATTGTTTTGTGGCCTTTAAAATTTTGAAGTAGCAATCTTCATTGACATGTTTCTTTCTCCCCAATAAAATAAAATAAATTAAGTTTCCTTTATTTATTAAAGCTATATAATACTGCATTATATTTTCTAGTTCCTTATAATATTAATGCTACTAAATATAATATAATAAATGAAATAATTTTAGTAATAAAGCAAAAACATACAAAGTATATTATTTTAAAATTTCAAAAATATATGAACTACTTCCTGTTATTCTTTTCTTTTAAATTATAAGAGATGGATTGACTAAAAAAAAGTTTGCAGTTATAATGCTTTATTTTAAGCATAGTTTCCCTATGGAAGAAAAAAAAAATCCTTTACATAATCTTTTATTTTATGATAAAGTAGCATTAAAACTTACTTGTTGTTGTAACAAATTCCTTAATTGGGGATTATGGTTATTTGGTTGTTGATTAACTTGTTGTACCTGCTGCTGCATTTGGATAGATTGCTGCTGCTGCTGTTGTTGTTGTTGCTGCTGAGCTATCTGTTGCTGATGTTGAATCTGTTGTTGTAGCTATAAAAAGTTAAATTACTAATACTAATAAAAGCTACTACTAATAAAATGGTTGAAACAGCATTAAAATATTTAAAAACATACAGAAGGGTTCACTGATAATGAAATTTTAAAATGTAAAATAATGTGCATCATTTTATAAAATGATAAGTTACATATTAAGTTTTAGTTTAGTCAATTTTTAATTTTATACATTATTTTAAGAAAAAATATTAATGTGCATACATGTCTGATAGCATTTTGCCTTTCCATCAATTGTTGTTGCTGTTGTTGTTGCTGCTGCTGTTTTTGTTGCTCTTGAGCAGCTTTAAACTGGAGTTCTTTTTGTTGAGCAGCTTCTAAAGTTTGTTGCAGCTGTTGTATCTTTAACTAAAAAAATCAACTAAAGATTAAGAAATACTGCAAGAAGACAAAATACATTAAATAAAATATGCTAAAAATTCAAAGTTAAATTATATATAAAATGTTAAGAGTTCAACAAACTGGAGTGTTTAATCGATTGGCATTCTGCTTTTCTATCAATAGTTGCTGTTGATGTAGTTCTTGAGCAGCTTTATATTGGAGTTCTTTCTGTTGAGCTGCTTCTAAAGTTTGCTTCAGATGTTGCATATTTAACTGGAAAAATTAACGAAAGGATAAAAATCAATTAGAGGGTAATAAATATAAAATATAATACACAATTACATAAAATGCTATCTGAATTTTCTTCAATGAACTAAAATATAAGAATGAACAATAATATAAAAACTGAAAATTAATTTATATTTTAAGCAGGTTATTTGGTCATTACAGTTCAGTAACCTGCACAGTTCTTAAAAGCTGAAAAGAGATCTACAACTTGATTTATTCTGAACTACAAGATCAGCATAATATAAAAAGCCATATCGATCAAGCATCCATGTTCACAGAACTCTAAAGTCAGTGATCAATATAGCTTTAGTTAAAAATTTCAACATCATTTATTAACACATCACACATGACAGAATTAAGTTTACTTAATTTCTTTGTTATTCAATTAGCATGTTGAATGATGTTAATTAGAACAAGTAATAAGAGCTGTGAATTGTTTTCTAAACTACAACTGCATAACATATGCAGTATGTCGATAGAAATACAGACCAGTCCTATTCATGACATTTAAATTAAATATGAAAAATTATTGATCAACATTATTATTGCTATTGAAAATAATTACAGGTATACTAACTATTATGACACAACATTCATGTACAGAAAAGTTCTTTAACATTAGAATTTGATACATCTCTATCATAATGCATAATAATCAAACTTCTATGAAAAGGAACAATGATATGCAATTGTGACAAATGCTGTTTTTATTTTAAATTATTTCTCCTATTTAAAAGAAATACACAAATTATAAAAATTAATAATTTTTCCTCAAAAAATATTTACTGTACATATTTTATCTCTAAAAAACATTTTACTAGAACATAATAAAATTGTATCAAACTATTATTTTAAAATAATAAAACAGAATAGTTGACAACATGAAAATAGTTAGTACAAAGATAAACAGGACTAGATCTTTTACGTTTATTTATACAAATACTTTTACAATTTTTTGAAATTTAAAAAAATATTTAATGAACATACTAACCCTCATGTTAAAAATAAGACTTTTATAATCAATTAGAAAAATTGCTTAACATGCAAACTGTTTAATAAACATTGCTTTCTGATCATTTTCAAGCCTAATAAGTATAAAATATTTAATAGAAATCACTGCAGAACATCATGCGACTTCTTATTTATACATATTATATATCTAAAACGCATCTTTTTCGCTTATCTCTATAATACATAATCTGCAAACTTCTATACATAGAGGAATAATGGTATGCAATTGTAGCATTGTTTTACATAAAATTATGTTTTGTATTTCAAAACAATAATAATTTTTTTTATGAAGGATTGATAAGAATTTATTTCTTACCATAAAGGGTTGCTACTTATTAACAAAAAGCTTAATCATTCATAAAAGTACTCTGGAACATTCTATAAAATCCCAATATATAAATATGTTCTCGAATTTTGAGTCATATTTCAAGAGAACTAAATGAATAAATCAAATATAATATTTATTAAAACCCACAAGAAAAACATTCTTTAATTGAAATCAACTAGCTCCCTCTCTAATCTTTAGCTATTAAATGTTATTATAGAGATTAGTTTGAAAAGAAAGTTTTAGTTTAGATTTTTTAGAGTTACACAGGCAAAGGTATTGTTTTAGAAGAGTTCCGGGAGAAAAATATCTCTGCACCTCTGTTACAGAATTTAAGAGAAAACAAATTTATTCCAAAAGATAATTTCAAAAAAGGAAAAAAGAAGAAAATCCAGGAAGAGTACCAAACTCAGGAAAAGAAGATTAAAGCAAAGCTTCAATGAATATAAATCAGTTTGCCACTTTTTAAGAGATTGAAATCAAAATAAATGAGTACATCAAATAATTATAGAAAAACAAATTTTAAAAATTGTAACTAATTTAGTTATGTAGTGCAAACTAATAAATAGTTAGTTTGCATTATAAATAGTCAATTAATTATATATTTATAATACAAACTTTATAAACAATTATTCTGTGATAATGAGGGAAAAAAATTCTAAATTAAACTGCTGATTACTTATACAATAAGGTAATTATTTGTAAATGCAAATTTAAACAGTAACATTTCAATATTTTTATAAAATAAAATTCAAATTACCAGAGGAATACAAGAAATTTACCCCATATATATATATAACTCTTTAGAAAAAACACCTTAGCAATAATTAGAATTGAACTTTAAGTACTTAAAAATCAGCTTTTTGAAAACAATATGTTTATTAATGTTGATGGATTTACTTATTTATAAACAGGGGGTTTGCTCCTTGCTATCTCTGCTCTTCATTGAGCATAATTCATATTTAATCCAATACTTTTAGTAATAAAACTAATACTATGGATTTGGAGGATGGTACATTATTATTAAAATAAAAGGTATATCAATAAAATTCTCATTTAATATAAATATAATTTTCGCATTTAGTATTCTACAAATTAATATGTGCAAAATCTTGTATTATATACTAATAATTTTATTTATAAATATTTAGTATATTAAAGTTATTAACAAGATTATTTATTCTTCATTAAAGGGAAAAAAATGTTGATATTTCCAAATGGACAAAGGAATAGAAAAGAGTCTCTGAAAACAATATTATTTTTATAAGTATATAAATATGATGCTCCATAAGAAAATATTTTGGAATAATTAATTTTATACCTCTCATGGGTGAATAGCCAATTTCCAAATGAGTCCAAGGGTTGATTTCACTCCCTTAGAATGAAGAACCAGTCAACAGAATTTACCCTTCACATGCATTCTTTGAGGTTTTGGAAAAACTTTTAAACATTCAATTTTTTTTTTTACATTGTTGCTGCAGTGCATACATTTCCAAATTTTAAAAAATAAGAATAACACCAAAGTGAGGAGAACCAAAATTAAGCAGATGGTATCACAATATTAAAACATTTTTAAAACTCTGTTATAAAAAGTATCAATCTAATCGAAATTCATCAATTTAAAAGTTTTTAATTAAAATATGAAGTATATGCAAAATATACCAAAAATGCAGCAAAGCTTTTTATCACTCTACAATTACATTTTTATTACAAAATAAAAAAATGAGAATAAAAAGAACTTTTATATAATTGAAGCTTTTTTTAAAAAAAAAATCAAATTAAGAAAATATCTGTATTCTGACACAATATAAATATGTTAGAAAATTAAACTAAAAGTAAATAATTTGTTTAATCAAAATGATTTTATTTACAATTTCAAGTTAATTTAATGATTCGTTTTATATCATTTTTAATTTGAATTTTTTTGCAGTAATATTCATGAGTAGATATAAACAATTCTCTGGGTATAAACATAGCTACATAAATCCCTTTTAATTATGATTGCAAAGTTAAAATAAAATTATGGGTAATTAATAATAAGTGTTTTTGCTTCTCTTTTAAATAAAAACATTGATTATATTTAAAAAAATGAATATGTTGAGTCATATACACTATATGTTCATAATCGTTATATCTCTGCTGTACTATTAAATACATCAAGTTTGAGAAATTTTTACATTAGCATAGTGATGAATATCTAATTTATTTAAGAGTCCTTTGATAAGGCTACCAGTATAATTTTTATATGCAATACAAGCATAATAATGTTTGAAATCTCTAATTATCTAGTTATCGATGTAAACTGCATTATATTAATCAATAATAGAAAAGTAACTTTAAATACATTTTACACTAAAGTAAAACAACTCATGTAAATATATCACCCCACAGTAATTAAATTTTTTTTAATTAAAAAAAAATCTTGCATCCATTTCTTATTGATAAAAGGCATGTCAAAGTATTAAGTACAGAAACAAATAACTTATGACAAAATAAAATAATAATTTAAGCCTTTAAAAAAGAAAAATAAATAATTAAAGAAAAAAAAAAAAAGATAAATGCAAAAAACATCAAATACTTACTATTTACATTTTAAGAAAAATTATAGAAAATTAGAATTCTTAATTTTATACACCCAAATGTTTAGAAATGGTTTATTTGTTCGTAAATATATTGAACATGCCAATGCATGCAATATGCCTACTCCAGTGATCCAGAAACAATGAAGCACATTTTATTGCAATGCAAATTCTATTAAGAACTATGAAATTAATTCCAGGACAAATTTGATTTCAATGTACCATATTTCCTTCAGATTTTTGTTTAAAATTTAACTGAAAAGGCTCATCATAAAACCAAAACAGTATTGTATTTCTTGTAATATACTAAATTATTAAGAAATCAGCCTGTCCCATTCCTTTAAATCCATCATATTCACACTTAATTAATTCAAATGCTAGTTTTATTCCACATTAATTAATCAAACAAATAGAGATTATTATTTAACAAGATGATTGGAAGTAGATGATGAATTCTATTTTCCTCTCAATCAATAGCAGTTGCTAATGATTTTTGGAACATGGGATGCTTGGAACATGGGATGCTCTTTTGTTTAGATTTGTGTCGAGTTTTCTTTTTAAGATTCAAAGATTTTCTTGTTGGTGGAAAAGGCATGTAGTTCCCTTCTTTCTTTGAATATATTTTATTTATATATTGCAACTTATGAGCTTACAAATTATTCTTTCCCATGACATAATTGAATAATTCAAGATATGCTAGTCAATACTCTAACTTAAATACAAGAGTCAAGTCATAAATGCAAATAAGAATGTGTAAAGTGCAATGAATTTCCCACTTGAATTATATTGCAGACGATTTTTGAATTAAAAAGTTGGATATGGCAATTTAACAATGAGAAAATAATGGTTTTATTAATGTATATTAAAACTAATTAATAAGAAATATTTCATAATTATTTTTTACACACTGGATAATAGAAATATACAAATTTAAAGTGTTATATTTTTAAGAAATAAAACAAACACATCAATCACTTTCTTTATATATAAAAAGATGAATGGAAGCACGTATATAATATAGAAATTTTCTTGTATAAATCATTTATACTATTAAAATCAATAATAATTATAAATATGAATGCATATGCATGTGTGTGTGTACTACACATTGTAAAATGTAATTGTGTGAACTTCGATTAAGTGGGTATTTAAATGATAGGTTTAAAAAGTATAATTATGTTTAATGCAATGATCAAATATAAAAATGTTTCATAGCTTTTATAACTATAGTAGACAAATTTTTATTCTGTTAATATTTTTTTGATTTGTACTCAAAGTTAATTTTTATTAATTTTATTATTGTTAATTATTCAAAGTACATTTTAATTTAGAAGCATTGTAAAAAAATTAAAAGTTAAGAACAATTAATCACCAATAAAATTTATGTGAATTTCTTTTTTTTAATATTTTCCTTATTTGAATGAACATCAGAATAAGTGGTTGACAATCATCTTTGAATGACATAAATTTAAAATTATTAAAACAAATTCGAATAAGTTATTTTTCAAAATGTAAGCAAACTCTTAATGAGGATTATTATACCAATAGATGACCCAATATTTGCTCAATTTCAGCAAATAACATGCTATTTTAGAAAGCATTATGAAAAAAAGACAAATTATATGATCTCATCCTAAAAAACAATTTGTATATATATATATGTGTGTGTGTGTGTGTAAACTAAATAAATATTTATATTATTTACAAAATATTAAAAATTAATTATTATTATTTTAAAATTATTTAATATATTTATTATTACTAATTATAAGCATCCAAGTCCATTAAATTCTAACTAGAGAGGAAAGGGTGGGATGGAGATGAGACATTGAATACACAAATGTGCAAGTTCTAATATGAAAATCATATAGTCAAAATTAAATGTGAATTATAAATTATGAAAATGAATTAAATATTAGCAGACTTGTCACATCAATTCCATGTTGCAGATTATTATTATGAAATAATAATAGTCCCTCTTCAACACAGCAATTTCAAAAACTCTAAAGAATCAATTTGATCTCTCAAACCAACCAATTTTTTTCAATAAAAAATTAATCTTACTTATAGAAATGTTTATAAATTTGCTTCTTCATACATATTAATATTCAAAATAATTTTTAAAAAAATGTGAGGCAATATGAGAAAACAAAACATTCTTTCTTAATTTCAATTCCAAAGCACTGATTTTTTAACATTTTATTTCAATTAACATATTTATATCGCACAATACAAAATACTATACATGTTCAAAGTTAAATACAATGCAGTCAATTATAGAATTAAAAATTTGATCATTTAATTATTTAATTGCTAATCAGTAATCAGAACATTTCTAAAAACAAACAAAATTCATAATTTTTTAAAAATATATATATTGAATTTTTCTTTTAATATTTATATAAGTGAAATAAATATTAAATAGAAATATTTAATACATGTATTTTAAAAATAATTATGAATTTCCAAGATGATTATTATGAGGATCCATTTTGTGTATTAGCCTATCCATCAAAGTTGTATTTAATAATAATTACTATCATAAGCATCTTTTAATTTTTGCCTAAATGCATTACATAAGCTCTTCTATAATTACTTCTCACCTAAAATATAGAAACAAACAAACAAGAAAGATTAAAATTTGTTATTTATTAATGCAAAATAAAGTTAATACTGAATTCATTTAAAACATTTCAAGTGGGGAAAAAATTAATACCTAACAATATAATTTGATTTAAATAACATTTGCAGAACAGTAAGAAATATTAAATATTTTTAATAAAAGAATTCAGTAAAGGCAATGGGCATACCAATTTCAGAGTACCTACATTAAGTATAACAAAAACTTCCACATCTTCACAATGAAAAATTTTACTCCAAATATAGTTGCTTCAGTTTAAAACAGATTATAAATTAATATTAAAGAAGTTGAAAGAAAATAAAAAAAACTCAAACTTTAGGAAAGGTACCTGCTTCTGAAATTTAATCAGCTAGGACAGTTATTAAGTTAAAAGTATTGATATAATTAAGAAGGACCATAACAAATGGACCATACATATATAAATGACTAGAGGGGAGAGAAAGTTGTTGTGAAGGAATTAACCAAATATATTTACATAAAATAATTATAAAGAGATCGAAACGTGAAGCAGGCAATGATTATAACACAGCAGTAGCAAATTCAAATAGCTCTAAATAAGAAATAAATTATAAAAATGTAATATTGTCCTAATGAATCACAACTTTATTTTCATCAACTTGATAAAGCGGGGGGCCGCCAATACTGCATATAAGAACATTGTTACTTAAAAATGAAGGAATAAACCCATTTATCAAAACATTTTGTTATTATTGTCCCAAAATAATTACAGTCTTTTTATTTCCTACCTATTATTAAAATTTAGTTTTGATTTGCCATATAAGCAGTTTTATGTTTCATAATAAATATAGTGCAGTGAATTTGTTAAAATTTTTAATATAATTTATTTTTATATAATCAAGAAAATCCTAAATTGGTGAAAGATAAAATTCAGTAATATGCCATGTCAATCTTCTGAACAAGATAAGAATGAATTCAAGAGAAAGGAAAAGAAGAAAGAAGCTTGGAATTGAAATTAGGTAAGAAAAGAAATAAAATGCAAGTTAAAAGCAATACAGATTGCTACACCATCAAGGATTTCCTCACTTTGTGCATTATTATTTTGTTTCTGCATTCAAATAACACCCAATAAATTATTTTCAGCAATCTGAAGTATTAATATAAATTTAGTTCATTACCTGTAAGTATCCTTATGTAATGAACTAAAATATATGTAATTAATTTATATACATATTAGTTTCATTCTTATCACTAACTTAATACATCAGTATAAATTATCAACTATTGAACATAATTATAATGTAGCTTATTAATGAAAAATATTAACTAAAATAAAAAATATATATGACTAACTAAATAATAAGCATCTGATAATTTTTATTAAATGAATAATTAAAAAATTTCTACTACACATTTCATCAACTATGAAGGGAGTTTTTAAAAAAAATTTCACACTTACCAAATTCTGCTGACGAGCAGCTTCTAACTGCGATAATCTTGCATTTGTTTGGTTATTTGTATTGCCTGAATGAACCATTGCTGTATTGGCAGCCTGAGCTTGAGGAGCTGGTGGTGGAGGATTGATCTGTGGAACTTGCTGTTGATTGATTGGCATACAGGGATTCATTTGGTTATTATTTGGCTGAGTTAGAGTATTACTAGTAGGCTATAAAATACGCATATTTAAGAAGACAGTATTTGATATTTCTTATTAATGGTTAACAATATCATTAACTAGATTGATTTGTTTTGAGAGAAAATAATATTTAAATCTTACCTGTGCCATCATCATATTTGGATTTGAAGGATTGGTAGGCTGAATCCCCATACTATCAGATACAGGAATGTTACCTGCTTGCATCTATACAAAATAATTTTAATAAATGTAAATATAGAAAAACTTCTAAATGAGCAATGATTTTATGTGATACTATTATTTACTTACCCTTTGTTTTTGCTGCTGTTGTTGCTTACGATGTGTTTCATAGCGTTGTCTAATATTATTGAAAAAACTTTCCTGGTCATTTGCAATAAAACCCATATAAATTCGTTTATCTGGCATATAAAGGACAACCATAATACGGATGTCAACGGGATTTTGAAATTGGATACAACCAACCTTTAAATAAAGCAAATTTATTGTTAAAAATACAATTCATAACACAATTGTCGAAAATGATGCCAAACTAGAACTTTTTGATTTGTATGTCACGAGAACACTTTTCCGTTCTTAACTGTAACCAACCGTACTTCGGTTAAAGAACTTTTTTTCGCGCGCTGAATTTTGGAACTTCTGGTTAGTGGTTAGCCGCGCTAAGATGCTGTTTCTCTGTCTGTATGTCAGTCTGTAAATTTTTGTATCATCTCGTCATTAATATGCTTAATAAAAGTAATTGAAAAAGAATATTGGAATTATTTGCCTACATCCCGCCCCTTTGGATATCTCACTCTTAACTGGTCCTGGGAACTGGAATGGTAAGAGAAATTTAGTATGAACCTTTCTAGTTTTATTTTGGAGGATTGTTTTGGTGAGGTAAAATTTGGCATCCCTGCTGGGATGGTAGTCAGTTAATATTTAGATGAGATACTTTTAATTTTGAAATGGCGAGTGACGAAAATAGTAAAGAGAAATTATATTTGTTAAAAAAGAAACGGAGTGTTTCTAGAACGTACGTTACAAAAATTCTAACAAAATTAGAATCGGAACTATCAAACATTGAAGAAATAGATATTGATAAATTAGAAGAATTAGTTGAAATGCTAACTACTAAACATGACTCGTTGAAAGAGATAGATAACAAATTAGAACCTCTTTACGAAGTAGAAGATATTGAAACTGAAATTCAAAATACAGACGAATATGATGAAAAAGTTGCCCTGTGGAAATTTCGCGCCAGTAAAAAAATTTGCTTGTTAAAAAAAGAATTGAGTGAAAATAAATGCGAAACACGTTCCGAACAAAATGAAGAATTAAATGAGTCGAAACAAGTGGATAGTGTAAGAGTAAAATTGCCGAAATTAAATATTTCAAAATTTTATGGTGATATCAATCAATGGGCTAACGTTTTGGAATAGTTTTGAATCTGCCATTCACAATAATGATTTATTAAATAAAGTAGATAAATTTAATTACCTTAAAGCACATTTAGGTGGTACTGCTTTAAATACTGTAGAAGGTTTTTCTATTTCTGCTTCTACGTATGATTCGGCAATTAATTTATTTAAAGAAAGATTTGCGAGAAATGATCTATTGATACATACTCATATGAATAATATTTCAAACATAAAATCATTGAGAAATTCCAATGCTATTTGTTCTTTTAGAAAATTCCATGACAAAATTCTAACAGAATTAAGAAGTTTGGAAAGTTTAGATTTGAAAACAGAAAATTATTCCGCTGTTCTCTGCCCTATAATTCTAAAAGCCCTTCCTCAAGATATTCTTATAGAATATAATAAAACTGAGAATGAAAATGCTTATAATATTGAAGAACTACTGAAGTTTTTAGCTTTGACCTTGAGATCGAGAGAACACGCAGCCATGATGAGCAATAATTTCGCAAACACTTCTGATTTTCGACCTCGGCCCTTTTCGCCTCTCGATAAAGTAAACAACCGCGGCTCAAAAAGTAATAAATTAGGCTAGAAAAGAATTCCTTCAGCAACAGAATTAGTTTCGACTAATGTTAAAGAAAGAAATAAAAATACAACAAATTGCGTTTTTTGTGAGTCATCGGATCATCCTACTTCTACTTGTGAATACGCAATAAATTTGTCTATTGAAAAAAGAAAAAATATTTTGATGAAAAAGAGAGCTTGTTTTAAATGTCTTGAAACTAAAAAACATATTTCTCGATTTTGTAAGAGTAATGTAATTTGTTTCCACTGTTCAGGAAAACATTCTTCGATAATGTGCTTTTCAAAATATAAACAGAAACAAATTAATAAAAATGAATCTTCAGAAACTACTGTTCTTACCAATTAGTCATCTTTGAATGAAGTTTATTTACAAACATTAGTAGTTCGAATCCAGAATAAAAACTTAGAACATTATATTCGTTTAATTATTGATACCGGATCACAAAGAAGTTATATATCAAAATTTGCTGCAGAAAATATGGGTTTTGATATAAAAGGAGAAGAATTGATTACTCGTGGGCTATTTGGAGGAACAGAAATTACTGAACGCCATAACCATTATATGATACAATTAAGTAGTTTGGATAAAATGAATAATATTAAAATGGAAGTAATGGATCAAAACAAAATTTGTGCATCAATTCCAAAAATTAGAAGTTCAGACTGTATAAATGATTTAAAAGATAAAAGAATATTTTTGAGTGACATTTCGCCTAAAAGCAAAATTTGCTTGCATGAACAAAATACTAATGAGATTCATGTTTTATTGGGGGTAGATGTTGCAGGAAAGTTATTTACAGGAAAAGTGGAACATCTTCCATGTAGATTAGTAGCTGTTCAGACAATTCTGGGATGGACAGTAATGGGAAAAATTTCTGATGCTAAGTTAGATAGTTCCCTTCTTGTTCTGTCATTACACATAAATGATGCTAAAATTACAGACTTATGGAATTTAGATTCGTTGGGTATTTTAGATCCTAGCGAAAAGCAATCGAAAGAAGAAATGCAGAAATTAGTTTGGGAAAATTTCGAATCAACAGTTAGCAGAGAAAATGACGGAAGATATATAGTATCTCTTCCTTAGATAGATAGATGCCCTTCAATTCCTGATAATAAATATTTGGCTCAGAAACGTTTAAAAAATACTGTTAAAAATTTGAATGCAAACAACTGTTTAGTAGAGTATGAACAAGTGTTTAAAGAATGGGAAGAAGATGTTATCGAAGAAATAGTACCTGATCCAAATTGTTATGAAGTCTCAAGTGTACACTATTTACCGCATCGAGCTGTCATAAAAGAAAATTCTACTACCAAAATAAGACCAGTTTTTGATGGTTCAGCTCGTGTTAATAACTCTATATCTTTGAATGATTGTATTGAAAAAGGACCCAATCTCATTGAACTGATTCCAGCTGTTTTGAATCGATTTAGGTTGGGTAATATTGGTGTCACTGCTGATATT
>BPLQ01012450.1:230000-447570 GCA_021605075.1 Caerostris darwini | reverse complement strand
AATAAGACTGCTGATTATATATTACACAGACGATTTAGTTTTGATAGCCTGTCTTGTACAACCCTTCTTTAATGATGTCCATCGTTTTCGTTAATTTAAAGACGTGGCTATACTCTCAATATTTTCTTTTGACAATGAAATGTTGAAATTATTAGTTGAGAACTGTCAAGTTCTAATATTTTTGTTTGGGTTTCTAGCTCTATGGTCATCTTATGCACACTTTGGGCTCATTAGACCGGGACCTACAGTTTAAAGTAGATTCCGAACTTCTAACAAATATCCATGCCACCGCCAGGATTTGAACTTAAAGCCTGTTATACCACATATCAGAGCACCAGCCAATTGATCATCAGGCCACACAAAATGTTCTATGAAAAGGGTCTAAAAGAACTTGCCTTTTAGTATCAATAGTGATAACAAATGGCAACCGTCTGGTATTTACATGGAACCGTTAAAGCAGTCTTATTTTTTTAAATTTATTTCCATTACAATACTTTTATGTGTGTATATACTCTCTTCAATCATGAAATCGCTACAATAAGTTATCAAATAAATATATTAGGATACTTTTTGTACAAGAAATCAATGTTTTTTAGAGATCAGTGAGACATTTTTTTTCGTCATACTATCAGACTGGAAAGAATAAAAATACCCATTTCAATCAGAAAAACTTGATTGAACTACCCCTTTTTGAACCATGGAAATACAACAGGCATATTTTCAATCGAATGATTCGTTCGCATGCCTTGAACGGTATGAGTGGGCGGTTCAAAGGTTTTGTCTTGTGTGATCTGTGATCCTTAACTGAAATGGTACCTTTCAAAAGCTTTTTTCCTTCTCATTTTTAGATATGAAATATGAAAAAATTTCTAAATAGATTTAACAATTGATAAATACTGTAATTAAATGCTGTGTCAAGGTCTCATATTCTATAGAAATAATTATGATATTTCTGTACTTAACAATAAAAACATTTTATCAAAGAGTGTCATTTGAGAGATGTAAATAAATTAACAAATATAAAAAAAAATTAAATACATCTTACTAAAAGATTTAAGTTTTAATAACTTTTTATGCACACTACGCCACTTGGGATATATATCATTTTGATTTCGTCAACATCATTTTGCTCAACTAAATATGATTAAATTTAGTTATTAATTTAAAAATTTTGGATTTTGCAATCATTTGTTTTTATTTTAGTATCTTGGTTTATGTCATGTATGATTATAAACAATATTTTAAGTATTTCGATACAAAATAGAAAGAACGAGTTGATTTTCAGACTTTTTGGGATTTATGCGTTCAGTTTAAAAGAATAAAGACTTTCAACTTTGTTGTTATGTAGTCAATACTTTGCTGACATTCTGTTTTCCAATTTTTCATTAATCATGTTAGTTAATATTTTAAATTTCATATTTATACATTTATGCGATTTATGTATTTATGATATATATATATATATATATATAATTATTATTATTAATACACTCAATGATATATATATATTCATAATGATATATTTATTTGATTAACATCTTTTTCATTATGTTTTTGTTTGTTTCGAATATTCTATTATCTAGACTTATTTGCATTTGTATATTTTAATTGTTTTTTTTTCTATTTATAATCAGTTATTAACTTTTTTTTTTTTACGATTTGGCAAACCAGAACTATCTTTGCCAAAGCTGAAAATCGCTCAAATCTCGAATAAATTTTCATGAATTCTTTTTATCAGAGTGTTTGCTAAAAATAAAAATTAATAAAAAAAGTAAAATGAGCTAAAAATTTAAGAGTGTGAACATACTCGTGAACTTTTAGATACCATGAATGAAAATTTAAAAAACATTGATTTTCTGTAGTCGAGTCAACTAATCTAAGGGTCGCTGATTAGCTAATTATTAAAGAGGAATTAGTTAGCAGATTAATCCTGCGGAGTCAGTCAGGTATTGTGGTTTTTCTTCTAAGAAATTAGCTAGCTT
Organism: Caerostris darwini; assembly: GCA_021605075.1. Classification (NCBI taxonomy): domain Eukaryota; kingdom Metazoa; phylum Arthropoda; class Arachnida; order Araneae; family Araneidae; genus Caerostris; species Caerostris darwini. The sequence goes on along the minus strand of BPLQ01012450.1, from coordinate 445,588 downwards.
TGAGTATTCCGTTTTCTCAGTAAATGATTAGATTTTGGATTGTAGCTATGCAGGACCAGCGAGGTACAGGGGCCGTTTATTTAAACAGTGATTTCTATTCAATAAAATGAATTTCATTTTCATTTTTGGGTTGATTCTAGGAATCCTTCTCTCTTTATTGCCTCACAATACCTCCAAGGAAATGCATACAAGGAGTGCAGACAAAATATAGGAAAAATAAATAAAAGAGCAAATATCAATTAAACAGCAAGCTTTGCAAAAATCGGGATAAAAGTATAATAAAAAATATATAATCCGCAGTTAATTTTTTGTTGTTTATTTATTTTTTTTTTTAAATTTGGACTTTGCAATTAAAGTTGTAACATAACTTACTGCATTTTCATCTCCATTGTTTTCTTCCAAATCGAATTTCCCAGTTTCGTCTTAGACATAATTAACAATCTTAGTTTTATCCTTTAGACGAAATTTTGATTAACAAAACGAAGGAATATTATTACATCGAAAAATTACAGAATAGCATAGATAGTAATAGTTGCCTTATGGATAAATAGCTCCACGTGCATAATTTATTGTAAGAAAAAAAAAAAAATAGAAATGTAAGCTGGCGCCAGAGGAGTTATAAACTTTCTCGTCTGCGTGGGAGTGAGCTTGCTTGAACGAGAAAGAAATGTAATATTAATATTGGAAGAATGCGTCTGGTTTTTGAATAAAGGAATTACATAAACGGAAGTACTTGTTTAGGAGTACCTATGACGTACATATACCCCATAGGTACCCCACAGAATCATTAGTTAAATTTACATTATTGAAATTCCATCGTAAATTTAAATAAAGAAAAATCTATTACTAATAAGTTAAATAATAAAAAGAAAGAAGTAAGTTAAGTTACTAAGGTACAATTAGGAGTCCGTAACACGTTTCCCCGCGGACGGACAGTGAATTAAAAAAAAATAATAATAAATTTAGAAATTAAAATAGATACATTAGAAATGAAAACATTAACTTCTTAAGAATTTTAGATATCATTTGGAAATAAAGGAATTGAGTTTCATAGTTCTCCGAGAGTATAGTTGTTTTTATTTGGAGACAAGATACAGTAATCGTCAAGTTCATTGTCACTAACGAAAAAAATTGCTCACGAATATATCATGTGTAAAACAGTTAATCAATTTTGTTAAAAATTTCGAAGCTTCTTAGTACTTAATATTACTATAGAACTTTTAAAAACAATATCAATTAATTTGTATTAAAAGTGAAGAATGTTGTGAGAGCTCCAATTGTCTTCAAAAGTCATTTATGGAATTAAAAAGAAAGCATTATATTTTTAATTATCATTGTTTGCATTGTATTTTAAGCATTATGTTTGTAATTATATATTATTAGCATTATATTTTAGCGTTATATTTTTAATTATATATTATTAGCATTATATTTTAAGCGTTATATTTTTCATACTACATTTTCAATATTTATTAAAGCTCAATACTATTTCGAATTGAAATAAATTAAACTTTAGATAAACATACATTCTTTGTACGTAATATTACTATGGAATTTTTAAAAACAATCTCGATTCATTCTGATTAAAAGTGAAGGATGTTGCTAAAACTCCTAATTGCCCTAAATGTCATTTATAAAATTAATAAAAAATAATTATATTTTTAATTATAATTATTAGAATTATATTTTAAGCATATTTTTAATTAATATTGTTATTAGCATTATATTTTAAGCATATTTGTAATTATTATTATTAGCATTATATTTTAAGTAATATAGTTTTTCATACTGCATTATAAATATTTAATAAAGATCAATACTATTTGGCATTGCAAGAAATTAAATTTTAGATAAACATACATTTTTTTCAAAGAAATCATTGATTATCCCCCATTTAAATACAACGTTTATTTATCCATATTTCATTTATTCATTACTAAGATTTTCAATAATTTTCTGTAACATATTTCTACAACTTTTCGTCTGAAAATATTTTTAAAATCCAAATTAGAAACATCGGAAAGCCATCTCAAGTCTGTTAATCTGCTTTGGAATAGTTTTCGTTGACGTACGACTCAGATATATCAAATAGTTAAAGAACGAGTAACATTTCCACGCTGTTTAAATCTGAAGATAATTCTGAAGTGAAGTTTCTGCAAGATCTGAGAAAGGAATTTATCTTTTGAAACTTCTCTAACACTCTTATAAAAGGTTTAGGGGTATGCTGGCAGCCAATTCAAATAATCGAAATTTTCTAAGTCTAAATATTATTATTTGTAGAAAGGAAATTTCTTCATTCTTGGGAGACTTTTAATGCCTAAGATAATGGAAATACCAACTATAAAAAACAAAACAACAATCGGTGGAGTTATATTAACGGCAGCCGATGTTTGTGAAGAATACATTATTTTGCTTATTTAAAGAAAGCCAGTAAAGATTAAGAGGAGCTTGTTAAATATTTATAAACTATTTTATGATGCAACTTCTTGAATAGGAATGTAGTAAAAAATGTCTATAAAAAGAGGAATCCATTTTACTTAGAGCTCTCTATGGTAAAAACAGAACAGTGTTAGTTGAGTTTTTTCGAGAAAACTTTGTTCTTAAAAATAGCAGCAGCTCCTACAAGTGTCCTATCGGCCTGATGGCCAACTGGCTAGCGCTCTGGCCTTTAGTACCACAGGCTTCAGATTCCATTCCTGGCGGTGGCATGGATGTTTGTTAGGGGTTCAGAGTACACGTTAACTATAGGTCCCGGTCTATTTAGCCGAAATGTGCACAAAATGACCATAGAGCGACAAACGAAACCCACATACGATACAGATTGCAGAAGATTTATCCCAATCAATAAAACCGTTTAAAACATAAAAATTTTAGTCCTCCTCAAGGTGGAACAACACTGTGATTTCTAAAATATTGAAATTTTCCACATTCAAAGATCCAAGTACTTGCCTCTTTCTCAAACCAAATGAGGAAATGAAAGATGGTCTTAATGAATAATGGCTTTTAAATTTGAGATGAGATGGATTTGATTTTAAAGAAATATCGTTGTCCTGGTTGCTTGAGATTTAAACTTGCTTATCTTGCAAGCTGAAACCCGGTGTTATTCGGAAAGCATCTAATAACAAGATCATGATGAATTGCGTCTAGACTTTGCGATGCTTATTTTGAAGTGCATACGTAAACAGCGTCCCCGTAGTCTAGCTTGAATGAAACAGCGGCTTTATATATTTTTAAAAGTTGTTCAGATTCTGCTCCCCATGTGAAGCTTTATAAGAATTTTAAGAAATTCAACTCACTCGTGAATTCTTGTTTCAGATGGTTAATAAGTCATTTGAATGTAAGCTTGCGAAATAATATGCCTAAAAATTTCGCTGTTAAAGCCACTGGTATTGGGTTTCCATTTAATAAAACGTTTGGGTCTGGAAAGAGCCCACGTCTTTCAAAATTTACACAAACAGATTTTTGAAGTGAAATCGCAAAACCATTTTTCTTGTTCTAGTATGTAATGTTTCGTGCTGCTAGTTGTAACTGCCGTTCGTTGGACTTTAGTTGAAAAGCTCCAAAAATTTGGAATCATCTACGTAAAGAGTTCCATTTTAATTCCTGTAAGTGGTAATTGATTTATAATATCATAAATTTTTATTGTGAGGAGTGTCACCTCCAAACAATACTCTGTGGTAAACCACAGGGTAGTGGTTACAAGAATATATATTAATCATGTCCATAAATTAAGGATAATTCAAAATCACACAGAAATTGAACTCTAAAATAAAAATTTCACCTGTAGAATTATCACACACATCTTGAAGAAGAATATGCAAATTACAGGAAACCACCACATGGCGCGGATAGTACGTAACAATGACGAGAATGTAAGAGAGGGGTACATAAGGAATGGTGGCAAAGAAGTAAAATTGTTCACAAGTGCTATAAAAGCCTTTCAGTGCAATAACCGCATAGTTATGGCACAAAGGAAGCATTTGGATGATTTTTTACGTGGTAGAATTATCGGACGACTAGAATGTGGACGTCCCCAACTGGAAGTATCCGAGGAACTTGGAATCGCCCAGAGTGTCATCTCCAAGCTTTGGCAACGATTCCAAGATGATGGAAATGTGAGTAGATGTTACAGCACAGGTCGCCCCCGAGATACAACGCCGAATGAGGACCGGTATTTAGCAGTTACTGCCAAAAGAAACAGATGGAGCACAGCATCAGACCTGTCTCGTCAGCTCTCTTCAGCTACCGGTACGACAGTTTCAAGGCAGACCGTGTACAGACGCTTAGGGCACATTGGTCTATATGCTCGTAGGCCTGTCAGATGTGTTCCACTTACCGCAACTCACTGTCGCCTGCGATTAACCTGGAGTAGAGAGCATGCATTGTGGTCACAGCAGTGGCCTTGTGTGATGTTTTCCGACGAATCAAGGTTTAGTTTGCAGTCTGATTCTCGCCAGACTTTCATATGGAGAGCGCCAAGTACCCGTTACCACCAAGAGAACACCAATGAACGACACCGTTACGGTGGTGCAGGATGGCTCGTTTGGGGAGGAATTATTCTTGGTTCCAGAACTGACCTGCATGTTCAGAGTGTAACGATGGCAGGACACATCTATCGGGATGTCATTCTAGAACAACATGTACGTTTGTTTCGGGGCGCCATGGGTGCTGAATTTCTGTTTATGGATGACAACGCCCGTGCTCACCGGGCAAACATTCTAGACGAATGCCTTCAATTGGAGGATATCACCCGTACGGATTGGCCAGCATACTCACCGGACTTGAATCCAATAGAGCATGTGTGGGATATGCTTGGCCGACGAATTGCAGCCCGTCAACCCCCTCCCACCTGTCAACCGAAACTTCGGAGGACATTGCTTAATGAGTGGTGTAATATTCCCCAATATCAGATTGATAATTTGATACTCAGCATGGCTAGGCGTTGTAAGGCCTGTATTGCATCGTCCGAGAGACGTACTCCATATTAACCATCATACTAACCATGTTATACTGTTTTTTGTAAATAGGTTCTTTTTTGAAATTTGCTCCAGAGAGTAAAAATCGCAATTTTTATTAATTATGTCAAACATATAGCATCTTTTTTGCTCTTTACCTTTTGTTTAATAAATAGACTTTACAAATAAGGCTCTTTCTTTGCCTGAACTTCATTATCCTTAATTTATGGACATGAGTGTAAATCTAGCATATAACCATGTATAATTAATATATATGATTACGATGTACCTACCCATTAAAACTCAATGCAAAATTTTCACGGTAAAAGTAGCCAGAAAAAATAATATCTTTTTAGGCGATTTTTACCATGAATAATATGTTTTTAACATTTAATACTTTTTCATATAAATAATATGAAAATATATTATTCATGTTTGATAAAGATCGGTAGCTAATTCGGCCTTTAGAATAAAGGTCTAGTAAAATTCTACGACACCAGGTCCTGATATAAGCTTTCTCCACGTCAAAAGAGATGGCTATTATATGCCTATTTCGAACAAATGCCTCTCTGATATCTACAAGTATTAATGCATTGCCTATGATGCAGAGTCCAAATCGAAATCTCACTTTGAAACTGCCCCAAGTGTTTTTCATTTACAAAAATATAGATTAATCTGTTATCTATCATCCGTTCCATTATCTTCCATAGATAGCGGTCAGAGCAATCGGTCTATAGTTAATAGGATTTGTGAGTCTTTGTATCGTTTTTGAATTGCTATTATTATAGTCTTCCACAATGAGATGAAAAATACATGTTCAATCTAGATCCTATTAAACAGGTTTATTAATACTCATTAGCGATTTCTCAATAAGGTGTTTTAGCATGTCCGAATGAATTTTGTCAGGTCTAGAAGCCAATCAATTAGATTGTTTTTCGTCATAGCAAAGTTAAATTAGTCCGGAACCTAGCTAAATTAGGAAATTTCTCATTCTACTGTGTAATACAGGAAATAATGTTTTAAAGAAGAAAAATGGATCATAAAAAAAAGGTAAAGTATCAGCAAAGTCAACTCATTGTTAGTAGAAAATTCGGAAAAAATCCATATTTAAGTGCCGTAAAAAATTTATCTAATCAGGGACAAGAAAAACTCTGCTTGCCAAAACAATATCCATAACTTTATGAGTAAAAGATGGAATATAGATATAAATTTAGAATAAGAAATAATAATTTTAAACCTATATAATAGAAAAAATGGAACATTAATGATAGAATTTCAAACGTGAAACACAAACATGAAAATTTACACCTTTAATTTCAAGATAATTTTTAAATAATTCTCCATCTCGTTTATTAAAATTTTAATTAATTATTTATTAATGAAAAAATTAAAAGAATAAAAGATATATTAAATAAGGATTATATCTCACAAATGGGAATAGAAAAGCGTAAAGATCCATAGCATTCTCTCGCATATTAATCCTTTTGTAGATGATTTTTGAAATAAATAGTTTAAAACGCAATTTAATAATAATAAAAGAAAAAAAGTTTTATTTAGTTAAAAAAGATAATAAATATTATTTCTTTATTTTTGATTACGCATCAAATTAACTTCTAAATGTTATAGAATGTTTTAGGGAATACAAACAGGTAAAACTCTTGCTATAATACAATGAGTGATATGGAACTCGAGTTACTACAGAAAATAAATTCCAAACCATTAGGCTATAAAGTAAATAGTATAAAAAATAGTAAATAAATAATAATAAAGTAAAGATTTAATAGTAAATAAACATTTTGTAAAAGATTAAGGAATTCATATAGAAGAAAATATTACTTTGTTTCAATTTCTTTTTAGTTCCGAAATAATTACAATTATTCATCTTAAGCTTCATCTTTCCCAACCAACGATATCAGAATAAAAGTAATTAAAATACTATTGATTAGCGAGACTCGTTTTTCCTTGAAAAACCAGTACAATGCCTTAATGAAAATTGGATCCTTTATTTTGAGAAGACAGGAAGATTGCTTCATTAAAAACTGCTGTCTGCAGAACCCGAAACTCCTCTCATAATGTTACTTATAATGATACCAATTTAAGTAGTCATCTTCCAATCACTCAGACCATTGGAAAGGTTTCTGTGCAATTTCTGGGAAATATGACTAGTTGTAGTTTTTCGAATTACTTAATTTTATAAACAAAGCAAGCAATTTATTTAAATTTTACCTAATGTTAGAATTAGATATTTTATTAACCATAGATTTATTTTCCTTTATATTTTTTTTCAACTGTTTATTTATTTTAAGAACTTCTTAAAATTTTCATGAGAAATCATATTAATATATAAACTTTTATTTTAAATAACTTCATTAAATTATAAAAGCTTGCTTTAAATAAATAACTACAATTTTCATTGGTTCGAGAATATTGCTTGCTTTATTGATATTTAACAATACTTTAGGAATGAAATATATTTTGATTATTTAATATTCACCTGTCTCTATTATAAATTGATAGCAATTCTATAATGTTACTGATATTGAAAAATATCAATATCGTTATAAAACCTTAATTATATACGGATAAAGACGAAAGAGCTTTGAAATTATATTTTAGAGTTTTAATCAATCAGTTTTATGTATGTTTAATAATTTATATTAAAATAAGTCAGTCTTATGGAGCTAAAAAAATTATAAATAGAATTATAAGTACTCAAAAAAATAGAATTATAAGAACTCAAAAAATAGAATTATATGTACTCAAAAAAGAAAATTAAAATGTACTCAAAAAATAGAATTATATGTACTCAAAAATGGAATTAAAGTACTAAAAAATAGAATTATAAAAAAAATAGAATTATAAGTACTCAAAAAATAGAATTATAAGTACTCAAAAACAGAATTATAAGTACTCAAAAAATAGAATTATAAGTACTCAAAAAACAGAATTATAAGTACTCAAAAAATAGAATTATAAGTACTCAAAAAACAGAATTAAAATACCCAAAAAATAGAATTATAAATACTCAAGCATAAATTTTGTAATAATACAATACTTATTTTTCTACGTCAGGGTGGAGGCTATATCTTCCATGAGCCCTCTCCCAATAAACACCAGCCTTGTTATAAATGTTGTTTGGAGAACAGTTCATAAAAGAGAGCACAGGGCAGCTTGTCAAATGAGTAAAATCCATAAAATGGCGTGAAGAATACAGGACACAATCAGGAATATTGGCTACACCAATACAGCAAAGGTGTCCTTGTAAAACGCCGTGGCTAGTTACAAGTCTGCAATTTGCAGTAAAAATCCAGCAAGGAAGGTCCATGGGGAGAAGGGAATTCAATAATGAACTCCAGACCTTATCCGTCACAACTTTAACACGGTCATTTCGGAGGGACATTTACAATCTATTTTTTTTATTACACCACAGATTTGTTGGTAGACAGAGTAAAATGTGGCTGTTGCAAATTGCATCCATCTGTGCAAGGATGTTAGCTTTTTCATTTTCTGGAATATTGCAGTGGGTAGGAATCCACTGAAGAACAACTTTTAAGCCGGTAGAAATTTCTTGATTAAAAAGCATCTTAACTTCCTCCACTTGGTAGAAATCACTTATTGTATATGAAGCAACAGCCAAAATAGCAGACTGAGAATCTATAAAAAACGCAACTTTCTTAAGTGGTGTAGACAAATATAAAAGGCTTAGAATGGCTCGTTTTTTGTCCTCGATCTCAGCGATGAAATGTGTGCCATTTAGGCCCACATCATAAGATTTATCGAAAACTCCCTCGCAATAAATACCAGCCCCAGTAGCAATTCCCGTCGCAGAACCATCTGTAAATATATGGAGCCATGCATCTCATGAGTAGTTTGCAGCTATCAGTTCCAAGGACTGATCTTTGAGGAGTTCTGGGATAGCATCATATTTCTTTTCAGAAGAGCCAACTAGTAGGCGAAAAGTAAGAATGTTACGATCCATGAGGAGATCCACTACTAAAAGGATAGCAAGAATTGAGTCAGGTTGTAATCATTAATGATTTCCTCAGCCCTTGCTAGAAAGGTCATGTGAGTTTTCAATTTCAAGTTAAGGTGGTATACATCTGCCAATTGTGCAAGGCGAGTCTTTTGCAATTTTCATGGAGCTTTAATAGTTGCTCCTCCCTTCTTACTTAAAGACTAGATGCTGACTTTATTTTCCATACCGGTGATTGGGGTAGAACCAGCTCCACTAGTTGTAAGTCTAAGAGCTTTATTTTGAACCATATCAACTATTTTAAAACATGTGTTTCAGGCTGTAACAATGAGTTATCCTCTATACTCCAGAATCGTTCTAGTATAGGCTTTGTACGTAGTCGATATTATATCAGCCCAGGGAGTTCTAAGGGGCACCACGTGGAGGCGAGACACCCCCCCCTCTCCCTCATATTACAATACTTATATAAATAACATTCCTATTAGGGATTGCAAAATCGGACCAAAAGTTCAATACCGGTATTCGGTATTTTTTAGTTCTTAATGCCGGTAGTAGAAATTTTAGAAAAAGAAAAAACATACAGGTGTTTTTTTGTTGTTGTTTTATTTACCAGTTTTATTATAGAATGTAAATATCACAAAAAAATTGTAACTTATAAATTATAACAGCATATGAAGAATCACAAAAAAGTAAAGGACCATCTAATTTATTTAAATCACAAAGAAGTGTAAATATCACTATTCAATTTGTGGTACTATTACAAATTTTTGAAATGTGATCTTAAAAAACATAATGCATCAACTGTACTATCATTAACCCTGGAACGTAATTTTGGGCAAAAATTACCAGCTGTCGAAAACGCTCTTTCAGCATTTACGGTAATGGGTGGTACTGTTGGCAATGCGTGATACATTTTTTTCCAGGTATTTACCTCTAAATCACTCCTCTTCAAATAACTCTATTTTTCGTCGGATTGTTTTGGATATAGCTGATTTCTGTATTGTATTTTGATTTGTTGAAATTTTTTTAGTTATCTCCCCTTCTAATTTTTGTTCAAGAGACAATTCCTTTTCACTATAGTCACGAGTGTCATCATAATCTTCGATATCTGTACCTAATTCTTCAGAATGTGGACAGATTTGTGGAGAATAGAATAAGGATAAGAATTTGTAATAGAATAAGAATTTCGCAGATAAGAATTCTAAATTTCTAGTAAATACCGAAAAAACGGTATTTAAACTTGTGAATACCGGCATTACAAAATTGTATAAAATGGCTCAAAATACCGGTATTCGGTATCCTGGTATGCCGGTATTGCAATCCCTAATTCATATAAATGGTTTACACGAATCAATAATTGTGCATCATAAAGTCCTTAAAAATAGGACTAATGCTAATATAAAATTGCAATTTTTATGTTTGAATTTAAAAAAATATAAATGGATTGCCCATAAAATTTTAAAAATGTTTCGTTTAACTAGCCGGGGTTTATTACTCAGTTATTATTTTTATTTACATAAAATATATTGGCATTGTTTTGGAGAGAGTGGATCAGCGATATTCTGAATCAGTTTCAATGTTTCTTAGTGGTTTTATTTATTTTTTATTTTTTTCACAAGCTATTCTCATTGATTTATTAAAACTTCTTTCAAGTGCCCTTAAAAATTCGCTTGGAAATCTATATATATATATATATATATATATATTTTCTATTTATTTCAGTTTGAACGACAACAACATAATTTATTCGTTGAATATGATCTATTAATACTTATTATTACTTTCATTTTTAAGATTGCTGTTAAGCGCTTTGTTCTTACATTAAATTTTAAATTTTATGAGCAACCTGTATATCGGTTAACCCTATTATTTCTATTTTGTTTGTTTCTTCATCAAAAAATTTTGAACATCTGTTTTGATTATTCATCTAGAGATAAACCCTTCATGTATGGGAATCTGAAAATAAATTTCAAATTTAAATATTGCAGAAACCTTTTTTTCCTTCTATGTTTATTATTCAAATGGATTTATAATATTATTCCGATTCATTTTTTCATATAATTTTCAGATTTTTTTTTAATTAAGTGAATATTATAAATTTTCAGGTTTGGTGTTTTTTCTAGCATATTTTACTATTGTTATCATAACTATCATTTCAATAATTTATGTTTAAATTACCATACTACATCTCAAAGTTAACAAAAAAATTTATATCACAGAGCATTTCAAGTTTTAATTTGAAAACTAATTTTGTTCTCTGTCTAATAGTTCTGTCAAGAATTTTTCTTTTTGAGTTAATAATTCTTCTGGAACTTACATCCATCTCTTTTATTAAAAATTTATTTTTCTTTTCGAAGAGCTTTGTATTGTCAACCTTTGCTTGTTTATGTGGTAATAATTTTACTCCTTTGTCAAATTTTCAGTCAAATTAAATTGTCTGGAGCAGCTTAATGGATATAACATATTTTGATTTTCTAAAATTAAGAAGCTCGGTTTGAAAACCAAAATTCGATTCCAAAACTTGTCTGTGTTTATTCTGGACAGGGAACGACAAATCTAATGATAAGAAAATCCTTCTTCTGACCTCACGGAAGTCAGAAAAGGGGGAAGAATCCTTTAGATACCCCCTCTCAAAATTAGAATGGAACATTGCGCGACCAAGATAGCATGTTCTTATGGTCAAAATAAATTTCCTATTTCCATTCGAGTGGCCAATAACCTTGCTATTTCTGCATTTGTCAGCACAAACAGTTTGATAGTTTCATGATATAGTGATAATAAGAGAGCGAAATACTTATTTGTTTCGGTCATTGCTTTTAAAAACGAGTAGATGCTATAGAAATTGTGTGAACATTTTATATGAACAGATAGCATGTTCTTATGGTCAAAATAAATTTCCTATTTCCATTCGAGTGGCCAATAACCTTGCTATTTCTGCATTTGTCAGCACAAACAGTTTGATAGTTTCATGATATAGTGATAATAAGAGAGCGAAATACTTATTTGTTTCGGTCATTGCTTTTAAAAACGAGTAGATGCTATAGAAATTGTGTGAACATTTTATATGAACAGACTTCCTTATGGGAATAGTCCAAGTTTAAACAAATACGACAAAGAGGGAAGAGTCAGCTATTCTGAAAGTCATCCAGATAGGCCTTTATCTCTAAGCCCGTCAGGGAGTGTTTGATCCATTAAAATTCCTACTTTAAGAGAAATTAAAAAAAAAAAAACACTCAAAAACACACAGACGTTTAAAATTTGAATTAATAAGAACAATTTATTTATATCTATACAAAAGATGAATTACTCGATCATAGATAAGTTATCAAAGACACTCGTAATCTAATGGGGGAAACATTCCATAAAAAAAAAAAATTAAAAAAAAAAAAAAACATTAAATACTTGAACACATCGATAAAAATATCAGTTGCTGAAACGAGTAAGTCAAAATAGTAAGAGATCAAGTCAAGATAGTTTTGTTTGGGTCAATCATATCTCTAAGTCCGTCAGGGAGTGTTTGAAGATAGTAATCAATAAAAAATAATTTATTTATATCTACACAGAAGATGAATTACTCGATTATAGATAAGTTATCGAAGACACTCGTAATCTAATGGGGGAAACATTCCATAAAAAAAAAAATTAAAAAAAAAAAACATTAAATACTTGAATACATCGATAAAAATATCAGTTGCTGAAACGAGTAAGTCAAAATAGTAAGAGATCAAGTCAAGATAGTAAATCATATGCAAGATAGTAGTGAAAGATTAAATAGCTATTCCATGACTGTAAGTCAGGAAATAGTTGTTCGGGCATTTCATTCAAAAGCTCGAATGTTGAGAAAAATATCCTCCATTCAAAGGTCTTCTTTCTGTACGTAAGTGAAGTATGTATAAAACAACGTCAGATTGTCACAGTGATGAATAATATAATATCACAGTGATGATATTAGAGTGATGGATAATTTACCAATATTAACCCTTTATATCACTGTGATTGACTTCGAGCAGAAAATTGCATGACTGTCACTCAACCAATAACTTATAATGTAAATAATAAGTTGGTGTTAGATCTCAATTTTATCTAACAAATGTTGATACTTACTATACGAATGGCAGAGAGGAAACGTTTTGTAATAGCCCTATATGAAGCTGTTTGACAAGTTTTAGTAAAATTTACTTATATTATATATATAAGTACATATTATATGATATATATTTATATGGCACGATTGGATTATTAATCATTTCAAATCCTCACATTAACGAAAATAAACTCCAATATACTGATGAACCCTTTTCACAAAAATAAATTGTTAATATTAAGGTGGACCAAAGTACGTGTAGGATATCTCGCTCATGAAACAGTAAATCTAGGCAAAATAAAAGGACAATTAATATATTTTTAAAAAAAAACTCTCACAAGACTTAAATTTTGAAAGAAAATATTTATTTCTAAAATGGCGAAAATAATAGGACGAAGGATTAACGGATTGTTTACCAACTAATTAAAAAGGATCAACGTCTCCTGCTGGCAGGATTAGAGAAGAAAAAGTACTTCTAACGGATCATGATTGATTTCTTTCTTGCCTTCAAAGATTCAACTTGAGAATCAATATGTCTTTTACTATAGAGAAGAAGGGAATCCATACCACTTTTTTATCTACCATTAACTTTATCATGGCCTTCGAATCAACCTTACGAACACAATGTTAATCTACGTATGATTAATAGCATAAAATGCAAAGGATTCAAGTCAAAGTTCGAGACAAATATAGGCTTTATATGGCAACAATGAAAATGCACTTTTCCCATATTAATTATTATCTTGTGCTCTTTAATTTTGTACTGTGTTCCTCTTTTTTAATATTCCTTAGAGTATATATGTATATGTTTAAGGTAAATCCATAACAATAACTAATCCATAACAATAACTATCCATAACAATAACTAATTTCTTTTTTTTTCCTAATAATTTTAGTAATTTTTATGTTGAATTGGATAATTCAGTTATTTTTTAAAAAATGACGTGGGATGAAAGAAAGACATAACTTTTTGGTTAAAATCTAGGATACTGTACCCCTGAGAAGTCGCCAATCTTGCAATCCTGAATATTTCGCCAATTTTCCGCCAATTTCTTTAGGGTTGCAATACTATAATTAGAGGAATTCGTAGCTTCATTTTCCAAGCAATATAATGACTATTTATTGTTATTGTGATAATATTATTATTTGCAGAATACTTATTTGCAGTAAATAAGAACAGAAATATATATTCTTTTAAATTAGTATTCCAATAAATTACTGATTATTCCGAACTTATTCTTACAACGTACGTCGGTCACTGATTCAGAACATAAACAATATTTATGACGTTGCCACTCAGGAAAGTAAAAAACAAACAAGAAAAACGATTTTTTATTTATTAATAACTTATATTTTATTCTTAAATAATTAATTTCCTTTTTAAAGACGTTCGTTTAGTTAGGATTATGTGACAACCGTAATTAGAATTCACTCGGCATATTTGAAGCTTTAGCTTTTTAGAACATTACTTAGCGTTACAATTTAAATTTTTAATAATTAAAAAATTAATATTAATAAAATAATGTGTCCGGAACATTTGATAATTATCTGGCAGAGTGTGGCGGCGCCAGCACAAATGTCACATCAGCAAAATAATTTATGATTTCACCGATGGAATAAAATGTTTGTTTCCACCACAGACGAAGAACATACCACAATAAAAGGTAAGTTATTCTCTAGTTTTTTCTTCTTTTTATCTTTTGTTAATATTAATTTATTATTCGAATTCGGCTTCGTAAAGAACATGACTTATTTTATGACATTACAAAAAAAAGAATTGGCGAATAACTTTGGTGAAATTTTATCGTATCGAAATTTTATCAATTAACAGCGATTATTATCTTTGTTTAAACGATACTTTTTGTGATTTAGCAAAATAAAATTCCACATAATAATTTGGCGATAAAGCGATTTAATTTGGTGTGAAAGCAATTTAGGAATCAAATGTTGACAAAATAATGATATATTTTGGCGTTAAAGCAGCAATATATGGCGTAAAAAGAAAACATTAAAAAGTTGACATAATAGAGGTAAAAATTTGGCGATAAAGCGATATAAATTGGCGTAAAGGCATTTTAGATATAATTTTCTTGGCATAATAGCGCTAAATTTCGGCGTAAAAGCGGTTTCATTTCGCGCAAAAGTATTCCAGAGATAAAAAATTTTAGTGATAAAAATTTGGCGATAAAGCATCAACTTTTGGCGTAAAAGCGCCTCAAAAAACAAGATTCACTTAGTGAAAAAATGTGGCTATAAAGTGATAAATATTGGCGATAAAGCATCAACTTTTGGCGTAAAAGCGCCTCAAAAAACAAGATTCACTTAGTGAAAAAATTTGGCTATAAAGCGATAAATATTGGCGATAAAGCATTTTTTGGCTTAAAAGAAGTTATATAACAAAGTTTGCTTAGTGAAAAATGGCTATAAAGCGATAAAAGCACTGTTTGGCTATAAATTTTGGCGAAATAACACTTTACAATGACAACGAACTTAGGCAACCTTTTTGTCTGTTTACTTGGCGATTTGGCAACACAGTAAAGAATTTTGGCGTAATATCATTTTACCTCGCAAACTACCTGGCCTATTCATTTCTATGCTTTTACCGACTTGGCACCTTGGCGATGTGTTTGGCACAAAGGGTACAGGATCCTAGATTTTAACCAACTTTTTTGATCTGAAATCTCTACTTTCATTCCTTCGTCATCCGATGCTCACATTTTATTCATTAGCTGTAACTCCTTTTTTAAGCAAAAAAAAAAAAAAAATTGGCAAATTACAACAATGAATAATCTTTCATACTTTATATTTTTATTAGATATTTAAATGAAATGCTCTGTGTATTGCATTGTAGGATATGAATAATATTTCCCATGCTATGTTTACTTCGTATATTATAAATCAATTTATTGCCAGACCAAATGTACGTTTTGCATAAAAGTTTCATTACATTGTTGTCCAATTTTCAATTGTTCCAATTGTTGTTTCCAATTTCCTGTTGCGTCAATGAAATAAATTTTTAAATTTATTGAATTACGATGCAAATTCTAAAAGTATTAATAATGGTCTACATATTGTTACTAGTAGCATTACAATTTTTTTCTCTTTTACAAGTAGCAAACTGAATGACGAAGTTGAAAAAAACAGCAGAACAAAAAGCCCTAAAGACAGTTTCAGCAAGTTCAATCGATTTCGCTTGTAAAATATGACGGGAAGAAATATATATACCACTATAAACGTGATAGAATGATCGGTATGCCTGAGGAGGAACATAGTGGTAGCACAAGATAATCCGAGAAAATGTTTTTATCCTACTAACATCGGTGGCTTGGTATGCTTGTCTGGAGAGGAATTATGATAACTGACTAAGCTCAAAATTTTCGTTATGGATGTATTGTTATCGGAGATAAAGTTTTGAACCAGCAAAAATGTTATTTCAAGATCTTCGAAAGTTCTCCAAATGTGAGGAATAGCTCTAAGAAATTATGATGATAGTTTTCCAAGAAAAACATCGCCCTTCCGTGACCGATATAAAATATTCTATTCGAAAAACCAGCGATTCAGTCAGAAAGCAAAATAAATAAATAAATAATAATAATAATAGTAATAATAATAATAGCAGCTGCACCCGGTAATCTCATGACAAGAGCTGTGATATATTACGATCAGAGAACGTCATTAAAAGTGGCTTATTAAACTTCTGTCTTGAGAGTTGCATCCCTTTGGCAGCTGCTTATCAGTGACACCGTTTCTATTTATTCCACCGAATCGGTTCTATGTCACAAGCGACTCCTAACGCCAGTTGATATGACAGGTAGGAATGTGATTGTATCCTATTAACCTCAGTGGTTTGGTGTACTTGTCTGGAAGGGCATTATGATAACTGACTAAGCTCCAGATTTTCGTTATGGATTGTTATGATCAACAAGTGATCCTCCCCTAAGCGCATTTCCAACGAATTGTCGTTGCAGCAGATCAAATGTTAATAGTAAATAACGCCTGGCTACATTGGACTCATGCTGTTAAGGAACTTCTAGAAAGGGAATATATGAATGGAATGCATGATTGTGATTTAAATCCCATAGAACTTGTGAGAGGGCTTTTTTTTGCTGATCGACGCTGCTCTTTTCAATGTAGCTCCCATCCAAATTTTTGATTGATTCCATATGGCATGGCTTCTATTCTTTTTTTCATTCGAATGATTTCCTAAATTTTTTAGTTCATATATCGTCTCCGTATTCTGATTTACAAATTTTCTAGGTTGTTTATTGGTGGAGTTATATCAAAATAAAGAATTGCTGTTTAAGGTTTGCATGTTTATGTTGGTCAGTTTAATATCATTCTTTTACGTATGAATAGTTGCCTTCATACAAAGTTCCGCTAATTGTTAGAGATGAAGTTTTCGTGGAAAATTGTTCAATTGTATGTCGATTCTATTTATTCAATTGAAATAAAAAATGAAGTTAAATTATATTAATTATACAACTGTCAGAATAATTCTAAATTTCTGAATGGATCTCTTTACTCGCATCCATTATATCCAGTAGTTCCCAGGTTTCTTTCGCTTGAAGACACGGCGTGCTTCAAGTTAATATTTTGCTTACAGCGAAATGTTAACATATTAGTGCTGGATTTGCTGAACACACTAGGTGGTGAATGAGCATTTCTAAGAAAGCTGGTCTCACGTTATTAAAAGTACTTATAGAAGAATATTGAATATAGTTGAAAAATTAAATGTGTGTACATGGAACTATTAATAGATTATTTATTGTTTTGGAACCATTATTTTTTTTAAAAAAGATTTATGGAATGTTCAAGATGTATTTCATATGCAATAGTCGTATAGTAAATTTACAAGAAGTTTCCCTCAGACAGAAAATATTAGGGATTTATTTTACTTTACCGAAACTTTAAAAAACCAGTCTAGCCAGAATTCATTTCAATTTTATAAAATATATATGTATAAAATCATATCATGATATAAATCTATTCACGTTTCTTGTTAACATAAAGAATTCATGAATTCTGACTACAGCAAAATAATAAAAAAAAAAAATCGAGTAGAAGTTTAAAACTTTTAATACTTTGAATAACTATTATAAATATCCCAGATAAAATATTGCGAAATCAGGTTTCGTTAAACTTATTACTTGGTTTTACCAGTCTGTGTCCTAACCACAACTTGAATCTTTGGGATTATGTTGTCGGCGCGTGGCCAGACAGAACGGTATTAGTGATGTTTTCGCTCACTCATTTATCAATCTGTCCTTCATTTCAGCTAGTGACAGTGAAAGTGCAACGCTCCACTTGTCAACAAGTTCCAAAACATCACAAAATTTTTCGAGGACGTTAGGTAAAGAGGAATCAGCTTTGCGAAGGAGGTATGGTGTTTATCTTCAACTTCATGTTTGTCCCGAGTTATGTTTAAGAAATATGATAAGATAGGAATGATAGTTTTAAAGAGCTATGAATAAGATTTTCTTAACAAATATAAATTTATGAGACAATTTTTAAAATAAATATAAATTTAAGTAATAAATTTAATTTTACAATCGATACAGAAAGCCAATTTAATTGTCAAAAAGCTAATTTGATTTACAAATGATTGAGTAGCATAATTATATGATAAATGCGCCTAAGTTTGTGTTTAAAGATGTTTTGAGGGTTCAATCATGATTTACAAATTATATTTAAATAAAAAACATATTAAATTGCGTAATTATATATAAAATGCATAATTATTTTTACAACAAATAATTCTAGTAATAATTAAGTAAACAATATTTACAGATGCATTCGAAAATATAAGTAGTTGAAGACTTTATGATTTGTTATGAAGCTTTGCATGATGTTGTATTTTGAAAATACTATGAAACGTAGTTTTTTTTTAAAGAGTAAAAAAATATTTTTTAAATGTAATAGAGATGTCATGGTCTTACTAAAACCTACGCCGCCCACTATTGAGAAAATTTGTATTGATTACTCGTTCTCGGTTGAAAAGTATAAGTTAACTGGCTTCCTGTCATCAAGGCAAATCAAAGGGAACTTTTATAACACGACTTAAATGTAGAAAGCTGGACACTTTTTCAATTCCTTCTATTAGCTCACACTCTCCCTATATATATCTTTTTCAAATTTTCAACCGCTAATAAAATACTTTTTATTTATCCACTCAAGCTCAAATAAATTTTTTTTTAACTTGCAGTGGATGACACTGGATGTTAATACAGTTTTTTCAAATATTAATTCAGTAATTAAATTTAATTAAATAATTTTAGTTTTTTTAAAAATTTAAGTTGGATATATCTACCAATAGATGGCACCCGATAAACTTAAAAAAAATGAATGAAAATTATTTATAAAGGACATTCTGCAATATAGTAAAAAAACAAAATAGGAATTGACTTAAATATATTTTTTTATATATATTACTTGTTTTTCTACAGTTTAAATTATTGTGAAATACGTTTCGGGATGAACGTGCAGTTGAATTGGTTGTTCAAATATGCTGAAGTGACATGATGAAAAAAAATTAAACTTTCGAATTAAGAGTTTTGATTAAAAACTCGGCAAATGATGCCGAACCAAAACCTTTCGTGTTTATGCAAGTGATGGGCTGTATAAATCCAGAGACTGAGAAGTATTTCCATTGGGATAGAACAGGTCTGAAGGAAGGTGGAAATTCTCATAGGGCTATTTTGAGAGATTCGTTTCAAATTGTGATGAAAAGTATGATTAAAATTTATCTGGTCACTCATGGTAGGTCCAGGTAGCACTAAAACTGACACATGGCTGCCACAGTAGTTTTAAATAACTATAGTCAAATTATCTACTTTTAAACATATCAGTATGTGGAAATCGTCCTCCTGAATATGTACTACCTTTCGATTATTCATAAAGATGAATAATCATATTGACCGGTGTATTTGATTAAAAAAAGCCATGGAACTTTATGTGACAAATGATTGGTTGCTGAGTCCGTTATTGAAAAATAAAAGATAGATGTATTTGTAGGTAGATGTTGTAGATAAAAAACAGAAGTAGTAGTTTGATTAATTAACTTTAAGAAATCAAATTGCAAAATTCTATAATTTTGCAATTTGTTTTCTCAAAGCTAATTAGTTGAAGACAAATCTTAGATATTTGTTATTTGATTTCAGATAACAGATAATAAGATTCAGATAACAAATAACATATTCACAGATAATATAGATATTAAATCTTATTTCATTGTATAATTCGTTCCAGAAGGATGTAAATCCTATAAACACAAAAAAACCTCATTTTTTTTTCGTTTTTATATCATTAGTTGTTATCTATATAAAAGAACTTTTCAACTCATATATTCATTACTTTGCAATCTAATGAACGCAAATTTTATTTACGAATTGTTATACATGAACAAAACTGGAGGAAGGTGCAAATTCCCAAAGGCTACTTTTGGAAGATTCGTTCCAAATTGTGGTGAAAATTAGGGTTAAAGCATATCAGGTCTCTTATGGTAGGTAAATATATACTATGGAAATTTTTACTGCATATTAAAATCGTATTACCATAATATAATTGTTAAATTTTTGAAAGTTTAAAATTTTACTTTATTCTGAATTTACTTTGGATTTCACCTGAAAAGATTTATGGAATGCTGACGATGCATTTTATATGCACTAGTCGTATAGTAAATTTACTAGAAGTTTCCCTCAGACAGAAAATATTATCGATTTATTTTACTTTTCCAAAAATTAAAGAACCAGTCTAGCCAGAATTCATTTCAATTTCATAAAATATATATGTATAAAATCATACCATGATATAAATCTATTCATATTTCCCCTTAACATAAAGAATTCACGAATTTAGACTACAACAAGATAATAAAAAAAAATTCTAATAAAAGTTTAAATCTTTTTATTTAACTTTGCTGACATTTACCATTAACTGAATGGTAAATGTCAATTATAATCACACGCATTATTAAATATCGTTTCCAATATTTTTATAAAGCCAGCTGTTTACACGTCTCTGCCCGATAATTAATTTTTACATTTTATTTGACAGGACTATGAATAAAACAAGATGAATGTAGCGTAAAAGTGAAATAATTTTATTAATAGGTATTTAAAATTATATGAACGGTATAAAAATTACAAAATAAAACATCTTTCAAATTCAATAAATTATTAATTTAACTCGAAACCTGTCTAAATAACTTTTAGCTTTCACCTACAGGTGCAAGAATAAATAAACTCTTAGTTCCGCTTGGCTTGGTTTGTCGCAGTACGTTCATTTTGTGCACACTTTGGGCTAATTAGACCGGGACCAGCAGTTTAACGTAAATAAATTCTTAGATAAACTCACCTTTGAACAAACAACTTAAGGAATGTAAAGAGTTCAAGAGAGAAACATGGCAATTTTAAATCCCTCCCACAGTGTTTAATAGACGGTTCTTGTGTGACTTGCTGATCGTGATCGCAAGTCTCTTTGGAAATTGCAATGTCTTAAAAGCTAAAAAAGAGATCTAACCAAATGAGTAGTTTCTAAGGGACACTTCACTTTGCCGTATCAGTTCCAGTGTGTTCAGTTGTTTGCATGTGGTTGATAATCAACTACGGCTAGGTTACGCGCATGAATTCCTCATACGGTATACATTTTGTGGACGGTTGAGGCACATTTTTTTTGTTCACTGACAACGTCGATTCGAAGAGCTGATTGCACTGGGGCTACAATATGTGGTTGCACTTCGCTACATGAAGAAAGCGTGACCGTGTGGTACGGTATAGCAAGCACTTTCATGTTCGGTTCTTAATATTTTGAAGAGGTTACTGCCGAAGATCTATAAATGTGTTTGGTAACGAGTGCTCGCTATCTAGAAATGATGACTAAGTATGTAATTTTCCGATTTGCAACAGCAAAATCTGGCGTCGTGTGGATTGATTTGGTTGGTCGCTCTACGGTAATTGTTTGCACACTTTAGGCTAATTAGACCGGGAACCTACAGTTTAACGTGGGTTCTGAATCACAAACAAACATCTATGCCGCCGCCAGAACTTGAACCTGAAGCCAGTGATACCAATGGACAGAGAGTTAGTCAGTTGGCCATCAGGTCGCTAACGTCGTACAGAGATGCAAGATAGCACTCGGTTCTTTTCTAGAAATATTTTTTTAAACTTTTATATTAATTTAAAATTAATATACTCCTTAACATATTAAACTGGTTTAAAATGTCATATAATTTATGTTTTAATTTGACTCCTTTTCTTACATACTTGTTGAAGAATAACTCAATTATATAAGGGATAAAATACAATAACTTTTAAATTAGAATAATTTAATTAAATATAAATTTAAATCAAATTTTTGTTTTTAATATCTTTAAAAATTATGCATAATTCTAACTTTTTAAGTGTTCTCTAAACTTCAACTCCCTTATACAACAATTGTTTTTTGATAATCAGAACAAAATCGTTGCATCAACATTTTAACGTGTAATAACTTTTAATTGCCGTCTTACATTGTTAAGATATTTGTTGTTTAGTCAATTAATTAAAGGCAGCAAAAATTATTTTGTTTAATAAGTTTTCATAAATTTTAATTGGTTGTTGATAGTTTAAATGAATTCTTGAATTCGTAAGTAGAAGGCATTATAAAAAGAAAGGAAATTGATTGCTTAAATACTTCTCAATCTTACCTGCATTAACTGCCACCAGATGGGGCACCTTGCCGCATGGCGCGGTTGCCCGAAATTCCCGAAGCCACGCCTTCCACCCAATCGCAACGTTGAGCCGCCGAAGACAACTTTCAACAGTCGACCAGTCACGCCTGGTGTCTCCTACGCAAGTTTCTTGCGTGGGCCGCCGCCAGCTGCTCCATCAGTGATTCCCGATCGCCAAAACATCTGGCAAGATTTTGATCATGATACGGCTGCCAAAACAGTGTATATCCTACAGGAAGTTTCCAGCATTTTCAACATGCTTGGTGGTATAGACAACTTCTATGCACAATTAAAAAATGCTAATTCACCTTTTGAAAAATTTCAAATCATCGCTAAATGTTTTAAATTAAATATTTAATTGCTTTTCCAAATTTTAATTGTACCATGCTTTCTTCGGTTTTTCCGTTTCTTTTTTCACAAATGTCTAATGTTTCTTTTTATTTGTTTGCCGTGTGGACATGACCAATGCTCACTGCCTTCTTTTTTATAGTAATGTACTGTTTTTCCAATGTCTTTTACTGTAACAGATTAGGAGTTTTTCAGGCCCTACATGGCCATGGTACTCCGTGAACCAGAATGATGATGATTAAATACTTCTCTTCTCCAGTTTTCTATAAAGTTGTTGAGGTAACTTTCTTTAATGATGAGATTGTAAGTTAAATGAATAGAATCTTGAGTTGAGAAACATCATTTTAGAACAAGTAAATTGTCCAATTTATTTAAGGAACCAGTTATTTAACAACATAAGAAAATATTAATGATTATTAAAATAATTATAACAAACAAGGAGGAGAAATATTTGAAACAGAAATATGAGAATTTAATTTATTTCATCTAATTTAGAATTTGAGTATTTTATGGGTTGTAACATATTGAAAGAAGGAAATTAAAAACAAAGAAACTATTTAAATTCAGTTCTATAAAAAAATATATGCCTTCATTTAGACGACACTATAACAAATGTAGGAAAAATAGTATAGTAAGTAGAATAATTTCTTCTTCTTCTTTTAAATGTAATAATTAATATAAATTAAAGAAAGTCACAAAAAATAATGGAAAACAACTACGAAATTTCAATTTACTGTGTGTAAACAGTGAACATCCACTGGACATATATCAACAAGTATTGCTTGGAAATCATCTCAAACAAAACTTGAATTTAATTTTATCTTTGCAATTCTTCTTGTCTCCAGGTCTCGTTGGCATAAATAAATGAACAAGCAGATTTATTAGCAAAATCCGTTTCAGATGCAATGATTTTAAATTGGATAACATCGGAAGACATCCTCTATCCTCAAAAAAAGACAACATTTTAAAACTCAGATGTACAATGGAACAAAAGAAAATACACGCGGGATCTGTGTTCATTAAAATAGAATCAAACCAATTCATCGTCTCTCACCTATGAATAAAAAAGTACTAATTCCACGATTTCGCAACAAAACCTCAGCCTGTACGCTAGCTTTACACGTTGCTGATTAGAGGGTCCTGATAAAGGAAATTACTTCAAGAGAGAAAAATAAACTAACAATCAATTTTAAAACTATCTTTCTATGATACTGTTGTTTTCACATGACGGCCACGTTGAACCAAGGTCATTAACTAATTAAGCGTTAAAAAAGAAAACTTTTAAAATATCAGATGAACAATGAAACAAGGAAAATACACACAGGATTTGTTGCATTTAAATAGTATCAACTAACTCATCGTCTCTTACATGTCAATAAAAAAAAAAAAAAAGGAAATACTAATTTCAAGATTTCGTACCAAATCATATCCTGCTAAAGTTAGACTCGATATACTTTGGATTAACATCTTCTCCACTATGCTCAAAATACAATAAATCTTAAACAGAAGAACATATTTTATTTCAATGCAATAAATCTGACTTATAAGGAGAAAAGCTAAAACAGGCTTTTGGATACAATGTCCTAACCCAGGGGTCGGCAACCTGCGGCTCTTTGGATGTGAAACTGCGGCTCTTTAGTTCCATACGCAAATATTATTTATTTTATCAAAAAAAAAAAAAAAAAAAAAAAACATTTTAAAATCGTTTTGAATCGATTAACGAGGAATCTGAAGAACTGTTTCGTGATTTCAAAAACAAACCAGAAATCTTGAAAAAAATCAAAGATTTGCCACTATCCGCTAAAACAGTACAAGATAGAATAGCTAAAATATCTTCAAATGTAACATATTTGCAGGTGGAAGATATTCAACTTTCTTCTGCCTTATCACTGGTTATACATGAGTCTTGCGACATAAAAGACACGGCACAAGTTGCCCTTTTTTTTTAGGTATATGTCTTCCCAAGGTCCAAAAGAAGAACTTCTAGGATTGCTACCGCTCTCGGGACAAACTAGAAGTGAAGACATAGCAAAGACGTGCAAAAATGCTTTGAAGACAGTAAGATCGATTTAAATAAAATCGTTTCAATAGCAACTGATGGAACCAGAAGTATGGCAGGAAAAAATAAAGGGGCAACAACGATTCTTCAGAGCAAAATAAACTACGAAATTCTTACGTTTCACTGCATAATACACCAAGAAGCGCTTTGTGCCCAAACATTTCCGGCCGAAATAGGGGAGGTCATGAATTTGGTAATCAGGATTGTTAACAGCATCTTGTCAAAATCGTCAGTTCCATCGTCAGTTTAAAGAATTCATAAACGATCATGCTATAACTTCATTAAAAATACTATAGCTCACATACTAATAGCGCAACAGCTATCAAATTTAGCTAACTAAAAATCATATGGATTTAATACTAGTAGCGCCATCTATGTGTCAGCCTACGAACTTTTCTGCCCACCTGTTATTTATTGTAGGCAAGAAAAAATTTTGTGGCTCTTTAAAAACTTTGAAATTTGTAAATTGCCATTTTTGGCTCTTCCGACTCAAAAGGTTGCCGACCCCTGTCCTAACCTATTGTCGGTTATTTGATATGAGCGATGAACCTTATTACAAAACTATATCAGTAATTAGTAACAAACGAAAAATTACGTATTTTTGTGCGTGTTAACCTTTTTGTATTGTTTAGTGACAGAAGTTCTGCACAACACCACATTTCGGTGCTTCTTTTTTAAAGCTTTTGGAAACAGCAAACAGAAAATACAAACCCTACTGATAATCTAAGGATCTTTTTTATTTGTTTATCTTTTTATTTTCTTCTTTTTTTCTGATTTCTTCTTAAGAGCAATTGGATAAATTAAGATAAAGCAGCTAAATGATAGCATAAATCTCAAAGTCAAGTCAATATGAATTGAATTTTAAATGTGTAATGATTCTTATTTTTTATGAAAGAAATATTACTTACTATTTTGAAAGAATAACAACCAAATTCAATAACCATGAATCTGTCGACATTCAAAATCGTAGCTAATCCATGAAGCCTAAATTAGACATGATATTTTAAAAACATCAATCAAGTTCATTAGCCAAATATGTATTAGGATAGAAAAACAAAAATTGTATAATAGTATAAGTATTCTATTAGCTAAGCTACCATCTACAACATTCCTTCGATATTGTAGTATACTCAGTTAACAGTTTGGCAATATATTTTTCTCATGCTTTTTTTGGCAATGCCACTTTCAAGAATTTCATCAAAATACTTAAAATGTGCTGGATTTTTTAAAACATTAATACAATTTTTCCATTATATAAAGAATTTTAAGTTCAAATCTGATTCACTTTTATATATCCCCATTTGATTTGTTAACGCTACATTTTTTAAGAATGTCACAAATCTCATACCTGGACAACGTTTTGGCTATAACAGGTGGGCTGAAAGGTTCGTAGGCTGAGAAATAGATGGTGCTACTAGTATTAAATCCATATGATTTATAGTTAGCCCTAACCTGCAAAAGACACGTGTATAAATTTGACAGCTCTTGCACTATTAGTATGTGAGTTATAGCATTTTTAGTGAAGTTTAGCAATTTTAGTGTTCATCACGTGCAGTCCACTCGGCTGACTTTCGAATGGACTCCAGTGTGAAATGATGGAGCCATGTTTCATACATTGTCACATATCGACGCAAAAATTCGGGTTTATTACAATTGAATAGCTCCAAACACTGCTTAGAATCATCAATTCGTTGTTGTTTTGGGTCGATTGTGAGCTCGCGCGGCCCCCACTTTGAACAGAGCTTTCGCATATCCAAATATACCTCCACGATATGTTCCCCACGTTCCTTCAGCTATCTCAATCAACTTCACTTTACGGTTATCAGAAATTATTTTGTGGACTTTTTTGATGTTTTCGTCGGTAACAGTCTCTTTGGGGCGTCCACTGCGTGCATCGTCCTCGGTACTCATTTCGCCTTGTTTAAATTTAGCAAACCGTTTCTCTACGGTTGATTTTCCTGGTACAAAGTCCGAATAATGTTTATCAAGCCAAGACTTGGCTTCAATAGTATTTTTTTCGCCGAAAAGCAATGCTTTATTAACACACGAAATTCCTTTTTATCCAATTTTTTCAAACTAACAAAAGTTGCTTCACTAAAAATGCTATAACTCACATACTAATAGTGCCACAGCTGTCAAATTTATACGCGTGTATTTTGAAGGTTAAAGTTAACTAAAAATCATAAGGATTTAATACTAGTAGCGCCATCTATATGTCAGCCTATGAACTCTTCAGCCGACCCGTTACGTGATCAAAAATACTTGAAAGAAAAATCTGTTGATGCCTTGGGATAAAAAGTCAATATGTTACTAAAATGTTCATTTACTTTGAATACATTTATACTCTTTAATAACTAATAAAACAATAATAAAATGCTTTGCATTCTAGATTTCAAAGACTTTTTTATTTAAATTTCATACTCTTTATATATAAATTCACAATAAATTATTCAAATACAATTTTAAAACGATAAAATCCAATCTAAAGGTTTTAGTAAAATAAAAATGTAAACGCATATACTTTGCATAATATAAACTATTCTAATGCAAAGACTTTAAATCCAATTGAATTTTAAACTAATAACGTGATAATAATACAAGGTAATCCATTCTTAAAATCTTAAAAGGATATCAGCAGTTTATTGAGATAGCGTTGTTTTTTTAAAATTTAAAATCTTTTATTGTTACTGTTCTCTCACATAACAATTATCGTGTATATTTAATGAATTGAGAAAACAATTTTTTGCACGAGAATATATTGCAAATGTCGATTTATAAAGAAACTGAATTTTCTGCTGGGAAGATCAGTTACTATTCATCAATAAGTATTTTAGTAGCATGCAAACTCTTATTCTATTCTGAGGATTATAAAGTAAAATAGATTTTAAAGAGGATCTAAATGTTGAAGATAAAATGGAACGAGATATAGTTTACTACTGTGTCCAAAAAGTAAGACTAATTTTCAATTTAAATTTTTCGGGCATATGGTGTTTCAATTTTTTTTTTTTTTTTTAGATTGTTGACACTATCCTTGACATCTGAGTGAAATTTTATATCGAAATATTCATTAGTGCTTGCGTTATACTTGGTTTTGTGAGATGATAAAATCGCCGACCGGAGTGGTCGATTGTGTTTCGCCAGAAGTCGCACGCTGTGAATATGATGGTTGTGGAACGATATGGGTTTCATTTTTAGCGAAAAAGTCACGAAGAATCAATGCAGTGTGAGCTGGCGCATTCAGTGTTTTCGGTACCAATCGAGATTTGAGCCGTTTGATGCCCAAAACATCTTTTAAAATGGAATTTTGAAATTCCAACATCATTAGCAAGGTCTCGAATTGTAAATCAATGGTTTGCAAGCACAAAATCTTTAAGTTTTTGGACGTGAGCTTCATCGGTTGAGGTTGATGATAGACCAAAGGGCTCTTCGATTTCAACCTCAACCGACGAAGCGTTCTCTGCCTTCTTGGAACTGCTTATACCACTTGTAAAATTTCTTTCCTATATAGGAATGGTCACCGAATGCCTTCGGCAACATTATATATGTTTCCGCAAACAAAATTGAATGCAAGTTCTTTGCTCAATTAATTCAGATATTTCAAAAACCGCTGGAATCAGTTTTAGCGTCTCACAAAGCCACGCGTAACTCAAGCACTAATGAATATTTTGGCGTCAAATTCCCCAAAGATGTCAAGGGCATTGCCAACAACCTAAAAAAAGAAGAAGAAAAATTGAAATACCATATTCCCGTGAAATTTAATTTGAAAACTGGTCTTTCTTTTTGGACAAAATAATAATTTAATATTTAAATGAGGTCCCAGCACGGAGGTCAGGAACTATAGTTCTTACAATAATTTAATTGTGAGTAAAAAAAAGGCTAAATGCCAATACGTCGAGCCAGCCAGGATTCGAACGGGGAATCTCCTGATCCGTAGTCCGTCATCCGTCGTGCCACTTTCCCACGTAGTTTTGAATGTCTTGGGTACTTTCATTCTACATGGGTTAAATTGCACTTCATAAGTTAAAATAAAATCACTAATCCTGGCGATCCTAATCATGATGAGATAATAAACTTATGAAAATATTTTATTGTTGTCAGTCCTTGATAAGTCTACTACGTTTAAATTAAATCTGATAGCTTAAAGTAGGACAAAATCGAGCCCAAAGAGTCAGTTACAAACAAACATAGAGGTGAATCTAATAAAAGCGTATTAAAAAGAAACTAGATTTTGAAGATCGATATGTTGTAGATAAAATGGAACTAGATATAGTTGAATATGAAATAATATAAAATATATTTTAACCCTCAAACTCAAAGATGGATTTAACCTTTATATTTTTATTAAAAATTCCAATAAATTACAAATGATATTCCCTAGGCTGGTCAATTTATAAAAGAATATAGTTTTAAGAATTTCGAAAAATCGATGTATTTTAATATGTTTATTTTTCTTTAATTTTGGGGATTAATTGTGTGTATATATATTTAAAAGAATTACTATTAGCTGAAAAATACCGCATAATCTTCTGACGAAATAAGCGAAAAAAATATTTAATAATCTTCTGATTTCAGTAATTTGATGAACAAAATGTGTTTTTATTCATGAATAACATCACATATTTATGAGTAAAATGATTTCTCATGATTATTTATGAATTCATTACTTATTATTTACTCATACTTTTGCTCATTAATAGACAGCTCACAATTTTTTGGCGTAATAAAATGAGTACATAAACCGAAGAGTTAAAAAAAAATTCATATTTAAATATTTTATTTGCAAATTAAATCTTTTATATTTATATATATTACAGTAAACTAATGACAATTTCCTGAAAAGATAATTTTTCTGCAAGAATGCATAATAAGAAGACAAATCTCAAATTGAATCCAAAATTATTATTGATATTTTAACCAGTAATGTTGATAACAACATTCATTTGTTGTACTCAACATATAATGTTGAGTACAACAAATCGTAAAATAAATCTAAATCTCTTGCATTGCATTAGACAACTGATAATTATTTATTCCAACATGGCAAATGATTAATTGAAATAAACGAAAGAAAATAATTCATAAAATTCTACTATCTTAAGTGAAACTAGAATAACTTAAATTGCTAGAATTAGGAAATAGTTATAATAAATATCTTTAAACGTTGTAATAGTTAAATCTGTAAACTAAATTCTTTCTGAGATTTATTGAGAAATTTAAATGAGTTTGCAAATAATGCTTGGAGTTTCAAATCATCCAGATTATTCTATCCATCATCACGTAATTGTTAAATTGGATCTTATGAGAAAACGCAACACACAAATTATTTTTAATGCAAATTTTGTTTTTAATTCTTAAACATTTATCTTCATTTTCGAAACGTTATTTAAGTACAATTTTTGGCTTTAAATTACTTCTGAATATTACTTTTCTCCAAATGAGTTTTCGCTTTATTTGAAAGAGAAAATTTCAATTAGTTTTTTTGGCACATCTTAAAAAGTATTCTGAATTTTTTTTGTGTGGAATACAAAAAAGTAAATAAATAATTTAAACAAGAAGATGCTTAGAAGAGTAAATTGAAGCTTCTCTTCAATATTCTTAAATTGTACTTTGTATTAAGCAGCAGGTGACGCAAAAGCGTTTTTGTCGGCGCCCAAAAAATTCAGCCTCCAAGCTTTAAGAAAAACAAAAAAAAAACAACTTTCTTTTAATTTTTCAAACAATAATAATACTAAATAAAATGAAAACAAATATAAAAATATAATCATCATCATCATCATTGACGCAACAGCCCAGTGTGGCCCAAGGCCTTCTACCTACAGCCAGATTTCGAGACCAGAAATGTTTTTCTTTTTTTACGGGGTAGGGTTGTCAGCTCTACGCCTAATGCCCAGCAGTCATACGAGACCGGGACCTACGGCTTAAAGGTGATTCCGAACCCCTACAAACATCCATGGCACCGCCGGGACTCGAACCCGAAACTGTGGTAAAAGCGCCAGAGCACTAGCCACTCGGTCATTCAGGCCGCAAAAATATAATAAAATATGTTAATCAGAGAAAAGACATATAATTCAATTAATAGAAATAAAGATTTTTACGGGAAAAAATTGAAAAACAAAATTTTCACTTTTAATGACAGCAAACTTTCAAACTAAACCTATTATATAAAAAAATATGTTTTTTATACCACTTGGTTGGGTCGATAGCAATATTTTAGACCAAGTCCATGAATCCATGTGGTGTCATGGAAGAAGGGAGGGCGCAGCTTCTGTTGCGATGGAGCACCCGTAGATAGAAGTCTGATTGATTTCGTGACCTTGAAGGAGGGGGCAGGGCACTCCAGGGGAATTTAGGGGGAACTTCCCTGCTTTTAGTTTCGATCTTAATTTTTTATAGATGTGAGTCTCGACATCATTTGTCTGAAACATGGCCACTACCTGACGTTGCTAATGAGCTCCAATAATACCTCAATATCATCATTAACATCATACAAGTGAAGGAATGTGTGTAAATAATGATCGGTAGTGAAATTTCGAGTTCAATTTTTAATAGATATGAGCCTCGAAATCATTTATCTGAAACATAACCATGAGAAGACGTTAGTCAAGAAGAGCTGATCAGAAAACTCTTTCGTAGCAAGAGGGTTGAGTATGAGTACTTTTGCAATTCACGGATATTATTGCATGCTATTATTCAAAAATATCCTGGTACGTCCTTGCAAACTCTCCTGTCCTAATCTGCTCAAACGGCTTTAGATAGACTGAAAGGAAAATGGGTATGATTGCATATTTTGACCTTCAATGGAGAAAAGACATATACCCTTTGTTTTTTCGGCCATCGCGTCTCCCTCTCATCTCATCGATTGTATTGTTGCCTCTGTTGATCACTTTTTACCCAGGGGGAGGACCGTTTACGATCTATTGATGCAGCATAATCTACTAACTTGGTTTAGGATTCTAAATCAAGAAACACAACGGATATTGTTATGCATTTCCAAAACAGAATCGATGCACCTGAAGGAAAATTTTCTGATTTGAAACTCAACTCAGTTTGTTTTTTTCCTCTATGGTCATTTTGTGCAGAGCTCTAACCAATTGGCCAGCAGGCCGTTGGAGCTCAACTCAAGCAATGCCCAATTGATAGCTTCCATATGAATACCTGGGATGAGTATGATTACATATTTTGGTCTAATAAATAAATGTATATTAATAAAAAATATGCAACAATTTTTCTGAAGAAACACTTGTGGGGGAAAAACCAAGTGGATGGAAAACCAACTTTAGTAAAAAAAAAAAACACAATTGTTGGTCTCCACGTTCTA
Organism: Caerostris darwini; assembly: GCA_021605075.1. Lineage (NCBI taxonomy): Eukaryota > Metazoa > Arthropoda > Arachnida > Araneae > Araneidae > Caerostris > Caerostris darwini. Next base: position 413,145 of record BPLQ01012450.1, on the reverse strand, counting down.
TTCCTTTCGAATAGGGGAGTGTTCTCTATTTTATTACAACTCTATGATTTAGATGCGATATTCTAGAAATCCAGCTATTCATTCATGTCCTCCAAAACGTAATCCTTCGTATATTTTATGGAAATTTATTTTCCTACGAAATTTCCTTAAAACCGGATAACCTTTTTTTAGTGCGTCATTTTTGTTGTTGTTGTTACTTTATAATATACTGAAGAGCAAGTACACTGAAATGCTTTGAAATCTTTTAAATGAATAAAACTTTTCAGAAAATACATATTTTAATTTAAAACAATGTTTGAATAAATTGTTACTATTATTATTTTTGGATATATTTGAACAATTAATATTATTCAAAAATTAGTATTTTATTTATTAATAAATACTAATTTTCCTTAAAAATAAAGACATATTTATTATTAATTATTTCTAATATGTTAAAAAAAATTATATATCATATTTCTTTATCTTAAAAAATGAAAAATAAGTAAAAACTATTATCTATATTTACTAAAATAATATTTTTGTTCTGATGACATTGAAATAAAATTATTTTACTATACAATTTCTTTATTTTTAGACTTGATGAACTTCTCTATTTTTCAAAACTCAAGAATAATTGCATAAATTATTCAAAATATATAAATATATTTGATTTTCAAAAATCCGCTTTTATTTAAATAAAAAAAGGAACCCGTAATATAAATTACTATCGTATTGCTGAGAAAAGTTTCCCATTCCTTATTAAGTAACATGACCCTTAATTCACGCAAGAACAACATAAAAAAAAATTTTACCATGAAATTTATACAAAGCTCTCCGATACTTTAAAAGAAAGTCTCGTAGTTGGTGTGAGCTAATCTGTAATCATGCAAAATTCTTTTATTTTGGGCCAAAATAATTAGGTTTATTATGTTTGAAACTATCTTTTATTTTGTGTGAAAGAACAATGTTTTTCACTCTCTTATATAAAAAGTGATACTTTAACTTTGTTATATCACACACACACAAAAAAAAAGTGTTAGAATTTCTCTTTTTTTATCCACAAACTTCTGATTAGTGCGTGTCATGTTATCCCATGCATGTAATTAGAGAAAATGCATAATAGCCAAGATCACTTACAAAAAAAAAAGAAGGTTTCAATTTTATTTAGGTTATTCATCTAATTTATTATTATTTTTCCCTTCTATTCAGTTTTATTATAATTAATTAAATTATCCGATTTTTAAATTTATTAATAATTTAAAAAGCTATTAGCAAATTTAATTACTATAAATGAATTATTATTATTGAAAACAGACGCTAATTGCGTTAATGTTAAAAATATTTAATTATTCTTTTTAATTTTTTATGTTTATAGATTTTGTAGGTTATAAACCATAACTACTTTCTCTTCTCATGTAACATTAAGAAAAAATTTACTTATATTTTTATAAAAAATATTAAGCATAAAATTAAAAAATATTAACAAATAAATCTACAGCTCATTAAATTTTAATTTTTTAGTTAAAAACACATCAATTTTAAGAAATGCTACAAGCATTTTAATTCTTTTTTTGTACAAATTTGTACAAATTGATATTTTGCTGATGACAAATTGATATTTAACTTATTAACTAGTTATTAAAACATGATAAATTGATTTTCTTTTATCAAAATAAACATTTTAAAAGTATTTTTTGAAGGAAAAATTCATTGCAATAATATTTTTAATGAAAAAAAAGAAAGAATTTTCTTTAAATAGTAATAACAAATTTTAAAAAAAAAACCCGTTTAAAATAAACTTTTCTAATACTATATAAACCTTTAAAAATATTAAAATGAATATTTAAATATTTATTTTTTTTTAATGATGAGATATTATTTATAGTAATCAATGGTTTTCCCTTAAAATATTATTAATTAAATTATTATTAATTACATATTAATGTTTGATGAATGCAAGAACATAAAAAAAGTACTTTATTTTTTTTTTCTTAAATGCTGGAGAATAAGTAAAAATAAAATCATCCCCAATTAATTTTTGATCTCGCATGTTCCTTCTAAATATTTTTTTTTTTTATTTCTAGATATTAATTCGGAACTTTTTTGTTTTGATTGTGAATTAAAATTCTTTGATGTAATGTATTTTAAATTAAAGAAAACTAAGATTAATTTAAAATTTAAAAAAATATAAAGGTATTTTCCTGAATATTTTCTTTCATATAATAGTAGTTTCGGAATCCACTTTAAAAAAAGTAGGTCCCGGTCGAATATGACCGTAGAGCGTTGCGGGGGCATTGTTACTCCGCGTCCGTGGCTTGATCTTCAAGTTACACGCGCCCCCGGGTTATGCAAAGTGAGTAACATCTGTGCAGCGCTTACTTTAAGGCATCCAAGACCAAGCTGTCTAAGTGTTTGCCAGCTGCATTAGAAAGAAAAAGATATAAATAATTATAATATTGATATTAACTGTTTTTTCCAACAATTTATACTTTATTTCTCTGTATATAAACATTTTCCTACATATTGATCTCTTAAGTGAAATCGAATAGCAGGAAATAAAATTAAACCATAAGAAAGATGTGTTCGAAAATTTCTGTTTCTTCCTTGCAATACTCATTACAGGAATTCTGCAATTGAAATTAAGATAAATCAAATTATGAAGCGCAACTTTTGTGCGTCTTATATCAGTGAAATCTCTTTATTCTCAGACATTTAACTCTTGTGAAATTCATAGAAATTTTTAAAAAAACGAAATATACATTAAAAATTTTTTTTAAATTTGTCTCTTTTATGCAGAATACTTATAATAGCTTTAGGAACAAATAAAGCTTTAAAAACAAATATGACAAGAATATAATAAATCCTGAAATCAATATCTAGCATGCATATCTATTACCATAATTATATCTGCAGCGTCGTATTGTAGATGTATTTTTAGTCTCAAAATAAGTAAAAGACCTCTCATAATCCGTGAGCAATTCGTACGTATTTTGACGTACAATATACAAATGAAGTTCAGTTTTTATAGCCATCACATAAAATTAACAAAATATTTTTCAGTTTTAAAGAGCTTAATCGATGTCCAATTATATTAAAGGAGCCTGTTATAATTTCAAGATAATGGAAATAAAAAAGAAGATATACATTTCAGAAATATGGACAAAACAAAACATACCGTATTTTTTCAAAGATTTGAAATATTTATGTTTGCTACAGAAATGGAAATCTTGATCAGTATCACAATTAATCATTTAGGTCTTCTATAAATGGTTTTAATTATCTATAACTCACAGGTCTTTTTCATCGCCTTGCACATAATGATGTAGAATGACAGGCACATTCTGGCCTCTACAACGTTCACAACTGTTACTTTTCTTTAGTTAAGATTCGAATCATTCGATTCGATTCGACCATAATGGCAACGTTCGTCGCTGGTGAGCAGTAGGGTTGGCGGCTTTTCTGTAGGCACTTAAAAAAACAAAAACAAGGAGACTCAATGGAGCTTGTGATATTCAGCATACTGTCTCTTTAGTCGGACTATCTGATGGGAGTTTTCTGGGTTTTATTCCATGCGATACTCAAATGCGGGGTTGTTTCCCCTAAAAGTCCTACTGTAAAGCACTGCTCTGCTTCTTCAGCGTCATGGAGCCAAGTCAGACTTCTACCTATAGATGCTCCATTACAACAGAAGCCGTTCTTCCTTCCCTCCTTCCATGAAACCACACGGGTTCTTGGATTTGGTCTAGATGTAGCTGTCTACTTATGATGCTGGGAAAAGAAAAAACAACAGAAGATTGTTTATATCTTTTTCACATAATTTTGTGGGCAAAAATCGTATTTAGACTGCGATTTATTGAATTAATTTTTCTGAAACTTCCAGAAATAAATGTCCAAATTTAATATGCAGCTAATTAAAAAAATTTTAATAATCAAGTCTCTAAATTTTAAGGCTTTATGTATAATCTGCGTATTATAGGTAAGACATTACGGTATATACCGTTTACGTAAGTTTAGTTTATTATCCATGATCAACTCAACCACAACACAATTTATCATTAGAAACTAGAAGACAGAGATGGTTTGTTTTATAGGTTTTCATATTACTCCAGATACTAATAAAGCACTGTTTTATGTGTTAGATTACTTATGGTATCAGTAAAATGAATCTTCTTGTTTTCGGGCCATTGACACCATTTAATTCCTTCTACGTTAAAAATACAGCAGTTCAACGATTCTTAAATATCTAGAATAAGCTACACTCAAGAGCCAAAACATTATGACCACCCCTACATTTTGCAATGAACTCGCCTGGATGACGTGGAAGGCACGTAATCAGGGGGAAGTGGTATTTAACTGGTATTAAGTGGTGGTATTAATCCATGCCAAGGCGGGTTGAAGCTGTGTTGCTCTCCAAAGGTGGGCCAACTCGTTATTAACAGGTGGTCATTATGTTTTGGCTCTTCAGTGTATATTTACTATAGGTTTGTAAAGCTTCAATTTTTCTTTCAAAATCAGTTTAAGAATTGGGCGTAACGTCCAAATAATTAGAGCAAAAGTACTCCTTAATTATTTACTTATATATTATTTACAAATTCTAAAAAATTTAAAGCTCTCAACAATCAATAATTAACGTAATTATCACTAAACAGTTGACTTCAGCTCCAGTCGTGATCGCTTTTTAACCATAGTTAAGGGAATCACAGTTTTTCACCAGCGCTTTTGTTTTTACTGACCTTAATTACTTAAATTAGAGCTGAGATCATAGGAAAGGTGGCATACCTTAAAATTTAAATTCACATAAATTAAATTATTTAATAATTTTTTTTCTTGGTATTACAGATACGTTTTCAAAATGAAAATGACATTGAGTCACTTCAGTTTTAAAAAAGCCACATTTCCAAATGATGATGATGATCTTATATATGATTACTTTTAATTTCCGTCATGTTATCAACGTTTAAAATCAAACAACTGTAAGGATTTTGAGAATCAATTAAATATACGTAAGTTATAAACGATGTGGAGTAATTTTTGTTATTGGAAACATTTGTTTATACAGATGCTAACTTATTAAAACACTTAAAATATGATCAGCATAACTTTTATTGCTGGGATAATTTCTTAAATTTTTTAAACATTTCGTATAAAGAAAAACTTATTTCTTTTAATTTCTAAGGAAAGTTATACTTTCGAGCCAATTTATTCCATTTGCATCGATTATAAATAGATAATAAAATGCAGAAATTCGTACTGATTTATTTTAGAAATATCAATAATTTTATTGATTCCAATATGGCTAATTGAATCCTAAGACTCATAAAAACATTTTGACAGCTACACATGAGTAGCTTGATTTAGAATACATATTACAAACTTATAGATTTTTTTTCATACATTTATTTTCTGAATTATTTATATAAACTATAATATATGGTATATACACATGTACATAGATATATTTATAGTTTCATACACATGTAATGCAGATGTAAATATTCCCATATGCATAGCTCCACAAGCGGATTGCTGTAATAATCCATGTGATGCCACCGGATTAATCCATGTGATGCCTTAAGAACCTGAAAAAAGATCATACCTTCCTCCTTGAGCAAAACAGAACTATTTTCTAGCATTCAAATTTATTATGCTGCCTTCCGATATTCACGATTCTACTGACATTTAATTCGTTTTCTGTTGTCAGGTTTCAACCTGAAAGTCAATCATTCGGAAACTCAACACACTATCCAGAAGGCTGTCTCAAGAAAGAATAAAAAACATTAATATAATGAAATTTTAACTATTAATTGTAGTCTATTTTATAATATATCAGTAAATTAAAAATTTTAAAATATGCTAACAAAATATCGATTTTTTTTAGTCTGAATATAATCCAATTCTGGTATTAATATAGTTGCATGCAAATAATACATTTTTAAATATAACTGCATTATAAACTTGTATCTTTTCAGTGTGAAATAATTTAAGATCAATTTTAATTATGAATGAATGATAACATTCATTAATGAAAATATTATGATAAACATACATCTTACACGTCGAATAAAAAAATTGTAAAAAAAAAAAACTATAATTCAGGTATCAATATAATTTCATGCAAATAATAAATTTTTAAATATACCTATATTATAAACCTGTATCTTTTCACCATGGAATAATTTAAGATTAATGTCAATTCATATATTATGGATGAATTATAACAAGAGAAATGGAAATAAAATGAAAATATTACGAAAACCCCAACTCGTACATATCGTATAAAAATTATAATAAATAAACATATTTAAATTCAAGTGGAATTTGTGGCATACTCTTTACTTAATATATTTGAAATCGCAAAAAAATTAGTACTGTTCATTAAATAATTTGAAATTAAGTGTTCAAATTTTCATTTTATACTAGAGCGTAATGTACAAAAAAAAATGTATGTCCTGATGAGTTCTAAGTGTCTGACTAGAGAGATGTAAAATGTCATAGAAAACCAAAGTATTTACCACATTTTCTTTTTAAAAAAAAATATTTAAAATTTTGTAATTTAAAACCCGCTTAATAATGCAAAATTTGAAATTATAGAAGTTATAGGTATTAAATGAATTATAGGTATAATAAAAAAAAAAAATTTTTTTTGAAATTATAGGTATAATTATAAATTATAAAATATTAAATATATTAATAAATAATTATAAATTATATATGAAATTATAGGTATAATAAAATTAAAAAAAAAAAAAAAAAAAAACATTCTTTCGAAAGAATAAAAAAAAATCAGCAAAATAAAAATCAATGTTAGCGTTTGAAAATTATTTTATATTGACGAAAATATGTGCGTTTCGATTGTACAAATATGAAATAAAATTATATCTATTAAACTGACTCTATATCTTTAACATCTTATTTTGAACAATTTTGAAATAGTAGACGAAATATTTAAAGAGCATTAAGAGTTATTATAAACTTTGTATACCAGACACATGGAAGATTATCGCAAATGTAGGTAGAAATAGTGATGATAAAAAAACCATACAATTTGTATCTGAGATAAATTGATCATCAAATACATATAGTATAGGAAACATACTTTAATGCGTAGTTATGTAATTTCATAATTTAATATAACATTTATTAGAAATATAACATATATTATTCATTTAATATAACATTTATTAGAAATCAAAATGTAGAAAAAATATTTATGATAACGAAATCCAAATAAAATTTTACTTAAATTGAGGAAAATTAATTTGGTTATAAATTAAGATAACTCGCATATTAATAATTATTTTAACACAAATATAAAAATTAAAGAATAACCTTCTTGTATCAATTATCATAAAAAAAAATTCACCCTTTTTATTATCCACAAATACTGAAAGAAATCTGAAAATTCAACTAACTTGACCTTGACTTTAAGTCATTTCTAGACATCAATAATTCTTAATGCTTTCTTTTGTTACGGAAACAAAGCAGTAAACCTCCTAAAATTCGCCCTCATGTTTGTTTATGTCTGCGAGAACATTTGCGAGTTATCTGGAAACGAGCCATGTAATTTAATGTGAGATTAATTAAGTTCTTAGATAAGAGAGGATTGATAAGAGAAGTAAGCGTGGGCGTATTTGGAAGTTGGTCGGAGAAGCAAGAAATAAAAGAAGAGCAATAAATTTCAGATAATAGCCACGAGGTGGCATTGGGTGTATGGGGTTGACACATTTGGAGATTCATCGCCAAGTTGGCTACATTTTCCCGTTTTCAAGATATAGTTTTTAGCAGTTAAGTTTAAACTAATTCAAACTATTTATTACATGTGATATTCCATTTTAATAAATAAAATGTAAAAAGAGATATAAAAAATATAAATTAAAATTATCAAAGTTAAAATGATTAAAAATATTATCGTTCAGAATTCTATAATTATTGAAACTGTACATAAAGTTTGTCAAAATAAAATATCTAAATGCTATTATAAAAATGATTAAAAAGTTTCTGCAATTTTTAAAATTTAAAATGATCAAAACTTTTTTGTAATAGTAAAGATAATTAAAACATTTTAGTTTTTTGAAGTTTATGGCATTGTTAATTAAAATGTACAATCTGTTTTGGTTTATTAAATATGTATTTATCTTTTAACTACAAAAACTTTTAATTTTACATTACTGAAAATATATTTATGATTTAATAAATAAATTATTTAAACTATTTCAGTATTATATTATAAGTTCTTTTTAGTCAATTAAAATCTTGCTGGATATTTTATTCACAATAAGAAATATATATATTTCTTACGGTTATATTTTTAAAATAAGATTTACCAATCTTTTTTATTATTGGAGATTTAATGAATGGCTTATAAATTAAAATTTTAATTTTCAATTGTTTTAACTGTCAAACAACAAATAAGTTTTACTATTTAATTATATTATTATCTTATTTTTATGTGTTTGTGATATTTGTACGATAGTTCACGCAAGAACCAAATTCCAATAATGACACATACACAGATAATAGTAATAGTAATGGACTGTAAATAAAACTCCTTTATTTTGGTAGCCATCAAACTCGGAGATGAACTGACCACACAACCTCTCTCTGGGGTTACACTCAATTATTTATGCAGCCATCGCACTCATGGATGGACTGCCACACGCAACCTTTCTCGTTGGTTACAGAAGTTAAACTCTTTTAATTATGCAGCCATCAGACTCGAAGATGCCCTGCTACACGCAACCTTTCTCTTTGGTCGCAGTTGCTCAACTCCTTTGTTTATGCAGTCATCGCGCTCGAGGATCGACTGCCAACACAACCATTCTCTTTGGTTGCTGAGTTTCAACTCGTTTTACCTACATTCCTTCTTTCTCTCCCTGGCCCTCACCCCCTGCCAGACACCCCCACAAACAGGATGTTTTTCTGGGCATAGGGCGTTGACCTCCCCTAAGCAGGGGAACCTGGGTTTCGACGTAACAATATTTATTGCTAATTTCTTAAAATTAATTTCTTAAACTTATTTTTTTTATATATTTAAAACTTCATTTATTAAATTCTGATGTGAATAGTAGCACGTGTTATAAATAAATGGATATAATTTATTTACTTTTGTCATCATATTAATACATTCTACGAAAAGGATATTAAATTTAGTAGATAATTTAAGTATTCTAACATTTTAAATGTTAATATAGAGAAAATAATTTCTATTTAAAAAATATTTTAAAGGGTTCAAAAATTAAATGCAAAAATTGATTGACCTGGAGTCAAAAATTAAACTTTTTTTTTTACCTGTATTGCAAGTGTTTATTAACTCAACAAAATTTCTTCAGTAATCTTCACTACTGAATTTTTTTTATTAAATCGTGATTTATATCTTTTCTCGTTATAATTCAAAATAATTATTTCTGTTTTCAAAAAAATTATTTCTAAAAATAATTATTATTCTTTTGTAAATCCTCAATGTAAATAAAAATAAACTGTTAAATTTCAGTTTTTTTCGACAAACTTTCTTTTCAAACTTTAAAGATAATTCATAAAAAGTTAATATAGCATTTTGTTAGTTTTGTAAAATGTAATTACGCTATTTATTTACTTAAAAAAAATTAGAGAAATTATGCATTATTAAAAAGTTATAAAAAAAGAAGTAAATGTTTTCGTTTGAAAAATGAGGCGATGTCCCATGGTAATCATTGAAATGGCAATGAATGCAGGTTTCTCCAGCATTAGCGAGGATTCATTTTTCGAAAACCATTTAAGATTAGTTGGCATCTTATAAACTTTCTACGATTATGTTCCTATGAAGATCTTTATGGTTATGACAGATTACACATCATTTGCTTCTTTTTTAATAACAGCGTAAAAATTACCTCCATTTATCATTTTGAATATAAGAGGTTTATTAAGTATTTGGAAAAAAACCATCTTTTCGCTCTCATGATAATTTCTCATCGAAGCTTAACTGTTTTGTATAAGGATTTTCTAGCTGCAGGTTTATCTAGGCAGTGTTTCTCAGAGAAAAGAGATTTTGCAGGATTTGTGAATACCAAGTGTTGAAATCCTCAACAAATCTATTTAAAATAAATAAATGTAGCTCTTCAGGCCTAAGCGAATTAAATTCTCATTCATTCACATGCTACCTTGTGAGTCAATCCAGTAGTTTGTATATACAGTAACGGGCATTAAAATTGCTGCACCAGAAAAAAAAATGCAGGTAACAAAATAATATTTATTGGACAAATATATTATAATGGAAATAACAAGTGATTACATTTTCAAGAAATGTGGGTGCATAGATCTACAGAAATCAGTACCCAGAACAACCACCTCTGGCATTAATAACGGCACTTATATGCCTGGGCATTGAGTCAAACAGAGATTGGATGGCATGTATAGGTACAGATGGCCATGCAGCTTCAACACGATGCCACAGCATATCAATCGTAGTGACTGGCGTATGGTGACGAGCCAGTCACTCGGCAACCATGACCCAGGCGTTTTCTGTTGGCGAGAGACCTGGCGAACGTGCAGGCCAGGGCAACAGCCGAACATTTTCCGTATCGAGAAAGGTCCGTACAATACCGGCAACATATGGTCGTCCATTATCCTGCTGAAAAGTAGGGTTTCGCAGGGCTCGAATAAAGGGTAGAGCCACGGGTCGTAACACACCAGAAATGCAACGTGCACTGTTCAAAGTGTCGCCAATACGAACAAGAGGTGACCGAGACGTGTATCCAATAGTATCTCACAGTATTACGCCAGGTGATGGGCCAGTATGACGATGACGAATATATTGGTGAAATATGACCAATGTACGTTCACCACGATGCCGCCAAACACGGATGCGACTATCTTGATACTGTAAACATAACCTGGATTCATCTGAAAACATGACGTCTCGCTATTCGTGCTCCCAGGTTCATCGTTAATCACACAATTGAAGACTCTCTTATCTGTGATGCCGCGTCAAGGGCTGCCGCAGCCATGGTCTCCGAGCTGAGAGTCCATGCTGCTGCAAACGTCGTCGAACTCTTCGTGCAGACACTTGTTGTCTTGCAAACGATCGCAATTCTTAACTCAGGGCTCGTGACGTGGCTGCACGATCCATTAAGGCCATGCGGGTAACATGCCTGTCTTCTCGGCTGCTAGTGATAGGGGCCGTTGAGATCCAGTACGGCGTCCCGTATTACCGTCCTCAACCCTTCCATTCCATTCAGTCATTGATCTCAACCGACGCTAGCAGCAATACTGCGATACGGTAAACCGCACGCTACAATTCGACCTTTATCAAAGTCAGAAATATGCTGGTACGCATTTCTGCTTCTTACACGAGGCATCACAACAACTTTTCACCAGGCAACAGCCTCCAAATGCAAGTTGTGTATGAGAAACCGCCTGAAAAATTACGTCATTTAAACACATTGTAGGTGTCGCTACCTGCGCCTGCTTTGTCTGAATGAGCAAAAAAGCTAATGATTTGCATATCACAGCACCTTCTTCCTGTTATATCCTGATGTCGTTGACATCTGGAGCATGTCGCCTTCTTGGTTTAACAATTTTAATGGCCAGCAGTGTATAATAATCTTGAATCTTGATGATTTATTTTAATTTAAGAATAAATGCATCCACTTTCATACATCTGTGTTATATTTATAATTATTTGTTTATAAGCAAAAACATATATTTATCCAAAAACAGTATATGTACACGTATAAAATGTGAAATTTTAGCACTTTTTATAAAGTTAAATTATGGCAGCTATTTATATATAGATCCATTAATCTCGCAGAAACGTAAGTACTTGTCTGTTAATCGGGCTTAAGTGATAAATCGCTAAATATAGCAAATGTTTTTTCCTTAGTTAATATTTTTTTTATGAATACAAAAAAAAAAAAAAAAAAAAAAAAAAATGAAATAAATTATTCGTTTTATCAAAAGAAGTTGTTTTGCTTTAAAATTTTTTATATGCTGGTTTTTTGCTAAGAAATCAAAGAGCCTTGCATCCCTATTTAGCTCTAAAATGAAAAATCTCATTCTCGTTAAATTTACAATTCGCTAACAGAAAAGTGTAATAACATAATACCGTAAATAATTAGCATATAATAATAATAAAGGGAAAAAAAATTGCTATCATTTTGAGATGCATTATTTTTTAGATGTTTTAAATAAACCTTTATAAGAAAATATATCTTCAAAGTTCACTTCAAAATCTGAGTTTCTGAGTAATTCGTCAAAGCCATTTTGACTCATTGGAATGTCTGAGAGTATATCATCATTACTTTCTACGCTTACAGTACTGGAATTAAGTTCTTCTTGATACACAAAATAGTCTTCGCTGCCGTCCATACAGTTACTGATTCAGCATTTTTTAAAAGCTCAAACTATCCCTTCAGACCAAATCTAAACCATCCTTTTACCCATTGCATAACGCTTACTAAATCTACTTTTTTTACATTTCCACTTTTCATTATGGCTTTGTCTTCTGTCACTCCATCCATTTAAATCTAAACCAATCCATTAGAATTAAATAATCCATTTAGATCAATCTTATTATCTAGCCAATCTAAGCATATCGATCTACCTTTGAAAGCCTTGTTTAATCAAACATTCACTGGTTGGAGCACAGATGGCATCTCCCCTTATTACAGCCCTTTTTGTTTTGATTCTCGGTACTTTTCGTTCACTTTATTTGTGAGATGAGATTTGAATGAGTCCCAAAGCAGCATGGTTGGATTATTAAATACAGCACCTTTATTTTGTGTTCCGAGTTCTTTCCAGGCCCTATCTAAGCTATCCCTACTCTGCACAGCTTTTTCATGGGTGCATGTGATTTCTTTCTATAAAGACATCTGAAAGGCTAGGTTCCTTCTCATAATTTGCAAACGATAGGAGCACTGGAAGCGTATGCCTCTGCAGTATGTGAGACCATTTCAGAGGAAATACACAATCCAGTCACATTAATGTGACCACCTGTCAAAAGCCAGAATATACACTCTTGTATATTCTGGCTTTAAGTGGATTGTGGAATGTGGTATATTAAGTGGAATTCTTTATTTACACTCCACTGCAATGTGCTGCCACCTGCCTTTTGTGATTAGTTATTTCAGGTTGATGTCGAAAGTAGGTGGTGGTCACATTAATGTGACTGGACTGTGTATTTACATGGATTTCTACCAATTTTATACTAAAATTAAGCCAAGGTTTTGCTGCAAAATGATGGTTATTTGCAGCAAATCGTATTCTCAATAAATATGTTTTTAGTAGACCAGACAACTGCGCCATCTGTTGGCGAAAACTATATTTTATTTTTAAAATTTTGTGAATGAAAATTCATTTTTCTTTCAAGCACAGTGTAGCAAATGTTCGTTTTCATCGTTTCCCAGATGTTAATTAATAATGCAAATAGGCCAGTAATATTTTAGACACTCAGTACTTTCAGTATTAGCAGCGATCCACTGTAAGGTACCTTCTGAATTGCACCAGCAATTTGGAACGGACTTCTCGGAGCCGCGTCTGTGATTTCGAGCCCTTCTCCCAAATGCAGTCGAAGGAATTCAATTGCATACTTGTTATTCCCATTATTCCCATAGACGCTACAGTGTATAGATACAAGAATATTTCATACAATTTCACATTTTTAGATTCGAACTTCTCAGTAAGATTAATCGCAAATACGGAAAAGACTGACTCCAGAGTATTCCCAATAAACCCAGACGGCAGGGAGTGGATTTGTTTCGTCTATCAACAGGACAAGATTGCCTTGCCATCCATCTTAACCGTATTGTCAATTCTGCAGTGGCTACGTGCCCATTGTGTAACACAAATGTGAATTTAGACAGAGACCACCTGCGTTCCTGCGGTGCCCTCAATGGAGAAGCTGAGGCATCCAGATATTGATAGGCAAAGAGTTTTATGGGACCATGACCTCTGGTTATCATTTGAACTTTCAATGTTTCTATTCCTGTTGTTACTTCTGTTCTTACTTTTTCTTCAAATTATGATAGCAGGTGGAGTGAAAAGTATTATTAGTATTATTAATACTAGTATTAAATCCATATGATGTTTAGTTAGCACTAACCTTCAAAGGACACAAGTATAAATTTGCCAGCTGTTGCACTGTTAGTATGTGAGTTACAGCATTTTTAGTGAAGCAACTTTTGTTAGTTTAATGGAATGGATAAAAAGGAAATTTTTAAAAATGGATAAAAAGGAATTTCGTGTGTTAATAAAGCATTGCTTTTTGGCAAAAAAAATACTATTGAAGCCAAGGCTTGGCTTTATAAACATTATTCTTACTTTGCACCAGGAACATCAACCGTAGAGAAGCAGTTTGCTAAATTTAAACGAGGCGAAATGAGCAACAAGGACGATGCACGCAGTGGACGTCCCAAAGAGGCTGTTACCGACGAAAACATCTAAAAAGTCGACAAAATAATTAACCGTAAAGTGAAGTTGATTGAGATAGCTGAGACTCTATAGATGTCAAAGGAACGTGTTGGACATATCGTGAATGAATATTTGGATATGCGAAAGCCCTGTTCAAAGTGGGTGCCACGCGAGCTCACAATCGACCAAAAACAAAACAGAATTGATGATCTAAGCAGTGTTTGGAGCTGTTCAATCGTAATAAACCCTAATTTTTGCGTCGATATGGGATAATGGATGAAACATGGCTCCATCATTTCACATCGGAGTCCAATCGACAGTCATCCGATTGGACTGCACGTGATGAACACTAAAAATGCTATAACTTCGCTAAAAATTCTATAACTCACATACTAATAGTGCAACAGCTGTCAAATTTATATAGGTGTCTTTTGAAGGTTAGGACTAATTAAAAGTCATATAGATTTAATACTAGTAGCGCTATCTATGTGTCAGCCTACGAACCTTTCAGCCTACTTGTTATGTTATTCTATTTGATGTACCCCAGTCATTGAAAATAAGAAGAAAAAAAAGTTTCGAATTTTCTCTGTTATACGAATCCGAACAAATTATTCACCAGGTTGTCCAGGTAAGGACTTTGAATTAATGTAAAAAAATAATCGAAGAAAATGCTTTTCTTTATGAAAAGTTTTTGTTTAAATTAAACATGAAAAAAAAATTTGTTTCGATGATACTTCACAAATTACTCTGCTTTAAAAAATAGTTATTCATACTTCATTTTAATGAGAAAAAAAGAAAAAAAAAAACCCTTTGACAAGCATTAAAACGAACAGTTTTAGAAAAACCTGTTAGAAAACCTTCTAGAAAATAGTTTTTTCTCCATTTTCGAAGCTTTTAAAAAGTCCCCGAGGAGAAAGATTATAATTTACGTAATATAATTAATCTAACATTAGCAATTAAAAGTTTTTTTCATACAAATTAGCACGAAATTCTTGTAAAAATTTGGGCTCATTAAATATTAATTATTTAATTTTCGTTTAGGATTGCTACTTCGGAGAAGTAAAATGTTCGAAAATTTAAGGATTATTTACTATAAAAAACACATTTTCAATAAAAAAAAAAAGTATTTAAGAAAACTTGTATTTACATACGTTTATTAAGTGCTGTTAAGAGTTTCTTAATAATTAAGCGAATGAATTTTAAACTTCAAAATAAATATTTTACAAGTATATTTACTTTTAAAATGACTTATTCTGAATTGGTTAGATTTATTTTAGACTCTTTACTATTCTAATTAATTTTTTTCATTCATTATTCATTATCCCTATTAAAAAAACTCTAACTGTTAAAAGAAAATTTATATTTTTAAAGTAAAATAAACGAGAAAAAAATATTTCTTTGAATATCTTAATTATTCTTATTATATTAGCATAATAGTTATGACTATATGAATAACGTATTTAAGTCAACAGAAATTAAATTTTATTCACTAGAGATTTGTCTGTCAGCATCTATATAAAAATTTAATTCTTTTCACATACTATACAATAATAATAAATAAAGGATATACAAATTTTATAAAAAGGATCCTATTCTAATAGATAAGAAATTATATAGTTTTATGATAATATTAGTTTAGTTGTAAATATTTAATTTTAAAAATATTTATTTAAAGGATTATTTTTTAAAAAAAAAGAAGAGAAGCATGTTATTATATTATAGAGGAAAAAATATTTACCCATTTATTAGTAATAAAGAAAACAACAGCAAACAGGAGGAATAAGAATATCCATGCATAAACTAGATTTATGATTTTTACCATCATTTTAAATGTTTGAAATAATATAAACAATTTCATATGTTACTGTTGTCATAACGAAACATTTTATAAATTATTTATTAAAAAATTAATATTAATAAAGACATTTTACTTAAATATAACAATACCTTTTATATAAAATCCAGACATAAAACAAGAAATATTAAATATTTGAATACGATATTTAAATCCAGCGCAGCATTTTAACCATTACAATAACTAAAATCATAAAAATAACATTTTCATAAAAGTTATTTTAATTGCGCAAGGAGATGATTCTGTTTTTATATATTTTTTATTTATTCTATGAAATGCAAATTTTTAGATTTGAAAATGTGAGTTTGATGACCGAGTGGCTCTTGCTGTGGCACTCGGTACCACAGGTTCAGGGTTCGAACTACGTTTTGCCATGTTTGTTTGCAGTGGTTTAGAATCCACTTTATACCTTAGATCCTGGTCTAATATGACCGTAACATGTTGTGGAGGTAGTGTTATTAGCGTCATTAGCATATCTTTAAGTTACATTTGCCCCTTGAGTAGTGCTAAATGAGTAACAGTGTTCATCGATACAGCCCAATTAGGCTACTCACAGGGGAAAATGGTCAATAAGACCCAGTCCTGGGCGTAATTAAAAAAAAAAATTTGAAAATGTCTACAAATGACGAAGATACAGTGCATCGCCACACTGATTTACGGGGCTTACTGATGATCTCGTCGAAGGAAAATAGAGAGTTTTTGCATACCGTACGTTAGTTACCGTAGGACGTCCGTTAGCTTTTTCTCCCTAGCGCGCATGCTCATAGGAAACTGAGCATGCGCGCTAGGGAGAAAAAGCTAACGGACGTCGTACGGTATGCAAAAACTCTCTACTATCACGCTTTCTGTAGTTACCGCCGCCAGTAAAAAGAATTAATCATTTGATACAGCTATGTTGATAAAGCTATGACTTGAAGATTAAGAAGGAGTCAAAGACCACAAATATTTATATATATATTTATATAATTCAGAATTAAATACATTGCAAATAATTTTGACCTGTTATTAATCATGGGAAGAACAGATTACGCTTACTCTTTAATAGTATTTTATTTTTACTTATTTAATCAAATTCTTTAAAATATTTAAATATGCTCTTTTAATAATAGAAAAATGTCCACGTTTTAATTAAGTACGAAATTGTTAACATGTTGCTAATAAGTGGCTTGTTGGATTATTTAATCCTCAATTTTCATCATTCAAAAAATATTTCTAATTCCTGAATCTTTTGTTACAAGCTAGAGTTTCCTGAATTAATGGTAAGCATTTATTTATATTATATTCGATTTATTAATACACGCTAATTAAAAACATACTCCCTCGCAAAAAAAGTAGAACTAATTTACTCGATTTGGATAATATTTCATTTATATAGAAAAGAACAAGAGGCCATACCATGCTGAATATACCGGTTCTCGTTAGATCACCGAAGTTAAGCATCATTGGGCGCGGTCAGTACTTGGGTGGGTGACCACCTGGGAACAACACTGCGTGCCGTTGGCAAATTTGGGACCTGAATGGCCGAGTGTCTAGCGCTCGGTGCCACAGGTTTCGGGTTCGAATCCCGGCGGTGCCATGGATGTTTTTAGTGGTTCGGAATCCACTTTAAGCCGTAGGTCCCGGTCTTCTATGACTGTAAGAGCGTCACGGAGCAAAAGTCAGGCTTCTACCTACGGGTGCTCCATCACAACAGAAGCTGCTTCCTTCCCCTTCAATCATGAGTCCATATGGGCTTGTGGGCTTGGCTAGCCAAGTGGGATAGGAAACAACAATAACAGAACAAGAGTTATTCATTTTCTTAAAATATGAGATCATTAAGCTCATTTTTAAGCTATGTTTAGTCCACGTAATATAGGATTGCAGAACCAAATCCTCTGAAATTCTTTTGTTCTGAATAATTAGGGAAATTTTTCTTTCAATAAATACTGAATCAAATGTTATCTGAAACGTAATTCTTTTAAGAAGTTATTATGTTCGATATTTGCTTAACATACTATTACTTTGAATAAAATATTTAAGTTATAAGCCTCGTAAAATGATATTTTTTGGTACGACTGAAAACAGATACATACAGAAAAATCAAATCAATAAGATTTCATTAGAAAAATTAAAAGATAATAATCTTGCAAGTATTTTTTTTTTTAAACCTGTTTAAAAATAAAAGCTTCAAGAACATTTTTTTTAAAGTGCTTATTTAATTAATTTGTTTATTTATCGTAGTTATTAATTTGAAATTAGCTTTTTTATGATGGAGGTAAAATTACATGCGCAACTAAACCATTTGTAAAAATTTAAAAACGAAAATATGCGTCATTTCAGATATTTTGGAGATTTTAAATTAAAATTTTAAAGGAATTTAATGTTTTATTTGGGAGATACAGTGATGTTGAATGTTCAGTAAATAAATTGCTAGTTCACTTACAGCTCATATGCAAGTTGTTGCTTGGCTTGCTTTATGCAATCATATAAATTTAGATTTCACTCCTTCTTTTTATAAAAATCATTTCTTAATGTCGATTTAAGGTGGTTTTCCATAGAATACGAATACTTCATATCGTAGTATAGAATGCAATTAGAAGCTTGAACAAGCAGAAAAATTAACTTTAGATTGGCTAGGATACCTGATGGCCAATTGGCCAGAGCTCTGGCCTGTGGTACCACAGGCTTCAAGTTTGAATCCTGGTGGTGGCATGAATGTTTGCTAGTGATTTGGAATTCACTTAAACTGTAGGTCCCGATCTTATTAGCCTTAAGTGTCCAAAAAATGACCGTAGAGCGATAACCAAACCAAATCTGATTGGCTGGCGTTCTACAATGGCATAATTTTGGTAGATATTCATTAGAAACCTACTTTTATATCGTAAGAGAGTCTTTTTAAGCTCATTGTGGGGGCAACAACATGTTCATTCTCACACAATAGGGATTATAGTGCAGATAGTTTATACTGACTAATCCGGAGCTGAGAACTCCACTGTTCTCATGTACTAACCTCTAAGTCAATAATTGTCTCGTTTTTTTTTACCTTGATTCAATAATTTATATGATATAATCGAATTGCGGCATTGCTCCGATTCAAATGTCCAGTGATTCGTCGATTTCCCAGCCCAGTTGCGCGTTCTATTTCAAGCGACGCTATATGCTCATAGTTGGCAAATACACTGGTGTGGAAAACTTAAGCAACAATGTAAAAAATTAGCAGATAGCCATGAAATTGCAGAAAAGGAGGTCTGCATATCAGTACAATGAACACGTAAATCAGTAGAAACGTCATGCGTATGCAAATATCAGGAACGAAACGTCGGAGGCGACGTGAGCGTAAGCAAAGCGCGTGATGTTGGCGCGCGCAGCTCAACAGTAGAATAAAAGGAAGGACGGTGACGCAATTCAACATATTCGCTGCAAGTGCCAGTGGGTCAGTTCGTGAAATATGGCTAGAAGAAATCACCTGGACGACTTCACGCATGGAAGAATGATCGGAAAGCTGGAGGAGGGGCGTACTGCCACCAGTGTAGCCGCAGAGTTCGGAATCAACAAAAGTGCCGTTTCGCGAGCTTGGAAAGAGTTCTAAACCACAGGTACAGCTGTATTGATAAGTGGAAGATGGTGGTGGCCGCCCGAGGAAGACAACTGCAGAGGATGACCGATATATCGCCCTGCAGGCGAAAAAGGCCGACAGCAGTCAGCAAGCGGCATTGCTCAGCAACTCTGTACAGCGATGGGGCGACAAGTGTAGCGGTTTACTGTGGCCAGACGTCTTCACAAAGTGGGCGTATTCACCGGCCGTCTTGAACGCTGCCTCCCGTTGAAAGTTGGCCACCGTCGTCACCGTTTGCAGTGGTACAGAGAGCACAAAAACTGGACAACTGATCAATGGATTCGTGCCCTCTTTACGGATGAGAGTCGGTTCTGTACCAGAAGCGATTCTCGACGCGTTTTGATTTGGAGAGAAGTCGGGACCCGGTTTTATCCCATTAACCTCAAGGAAAGACACCGTTATGGTGGTTCTGGAATTCTTGTGTGGGGAGGCATTTTGTTGAACGGGAGAACTGAGCTCCACGTTTTCGACAGAGGGTCTGTAACCGGGGATCGCTATTGTGAGGAGGTACTCCTTCTCCATGTGCGTCTGTTCCGACGTGCCATTGGCCCAGACTTCATTTTTATGGATGACAATGCACGGCCACATCGGACTCTTGCTGTTGAGGAGCTACTGGACAGTGAAGATATCACTCGAATGGATTGGCCAGATTTAAATCCCATCGAACATGTGTTGGATGCTTTGGGGAGACGCATTGCAGCACGCTTACATCCTCCGGAGAACACCCAACAACTCAAACAGATGCTGATTGAGGAATGGGCACTCTTACCACAAGAAATGTTGCACCAGCTGGTTCTGAGTATGCGGAGACTGTGCGAAGCAACCATTGCAGTGAGGAGAGGGCATGTTCCATATTAAGGAACACCTGCTTGTTGTTATTCCTCTTGGATAGACAATCATAAATCACGATACTATGCGTTTAATAAAGCTTGTTTTTGTTTGATTCCATACCGCATCCATTGTATTCCTTTTTTCAGCGCCGATGCTCATTTCTGAATGTCATGTCTCTCAGATGATTTCTCGTGGAGTTATGGCAAAAAACCCACCTGTTGCTTAAGTTTTGCACACCAGTGAATTTTAACATATATTCATATGGGGGAGGATTCTGGTAATATAGCCGTCATCCCATTTGATGATATATGCTCACCCAATATGATACCGTATCGTATGCGCAAACGTGTATCTGGTACATAGGAATAGACAAAATTAAATTCAAATTGAAACTGTTCCGTTAGAATATTTGAATTTTTTATTATCTAGATCATCTCCATGATTCTCTGGATATCCAGATAATCTGCATGATGTTCTGGATACGTCCAGCTTCTTATTGAACTTGGAAATGTAATCAATTACGTATATGTTACATATTATGTTACGAAAGTTTATTACAATTCACATAACTCAGTCTTCATGACTTGTTTTTTCCCTCCAAATGAGTGTATAAATCTTTTTAAATAATTATTATTATATTAAATAAAATTTGAAACATTTAAAATTTAAAGTAATTTTTTAAACTTCCATTTAAAATATCTCAACAGCATCATAATCAGTGGCGCAACAGCTCCATAGTGGACCAAGGCCGTCTGCTTACTGATAGATTTCGAGGCAGGAGAAATTATTTTTTACTGGATGGAATTGTTAGCCATACGCACTATGCTCTACGGCACTATGTCCTATGGTTTAAAGTGGATTCCAAACTGCTACAAACATCCGACCGACATGGCACCGACGGGATTCGGTGGCCAAGTGGCTAGCGCTCTGGCCTTTGGTATTACAGGCTTCAGGTTCGAATCCTGGCGGCGACATTATTGCTTGTGAGTGATTCGGAATCCACGTTACACCGAAGGTCCCGATCTATTTAGACGTGTGCACAAAATGATCGTAGAGTGGTAAATCAAACCGCCGGAACTCGAACCCGAAACCTGTGGCACCGAGCGCCAGAGAGCTAGTCACTCGGTCATCAGGACCTTCATTTAAAAGATGGTAAATAGAAAAATATATCAAAAAAAGAAAATAGAATAAAAAATATATTTTTTTAAAAATATATAATATACAGAGAAATTTATTTTTCAAAAAATAATAAATATAGATATAAAAAATATAATTAAAATAGTCGAGTTCAAATAAATTAAATATTGAGTCACATACCACAAAAAAAAAATAAATAAATAAAAAAAATACAACACTAAAAATGAGAATTAAGCTCGAAGATTTTTTACTATTTTCCTAAATGTTAATGGACCTAGGGAATTCCTCTTGCTCCTTAAAGCTTTCTGGGATCTATTGGCGCGCTTTTGGCGACATATCCTGGAGAAATTTCCCTCCAATCCTGTGTCCTTTTAGCAGTCCTGGAATCAGCTGGATTTGAAAGCTTCTTGTTTCTCCGGCAACTCACTTTGGTTTCGAACTAGGATCTGGGTGGTGTTTAATGGACTTTATCCTCCTGTAGACTGCGTGACTGGATTTTTTAAAAAAAAGTAGTCATTCGGGTAAAAAAATATTTAAGTCACGGCTTTATTTAATATAATTTTCCTATTTTAAAAATTATTCAGCTTTTTAATTTTAATAACAAAACCACGTGGTAAGAAAGTAGACTAAAGAATTAATATTTTGTACAATATTTTTTTTTTTTTTTTTTTTAATGTGGGTTTAATAAATATTAAACATTTAATATTTTATCAAAAACTTTTGTGTAGATTTCAATTTATTGATATATAATATTACTTCCTTATAGGATTTTGAAAAAGTATTTAATCCAATTGACGAATAGTTCGCTAAAAATTATTGGAGATAAAATTTAATTGATTTTAAAATTTTGAAAATCAAAATTAATAATTTGCTTTAAAAGCATTGTAGTTATCAATTTTGGAAAGACAAAATTATATCGTATTAATTAATGTATAATAATTAATTTACAAAAATACAATTTTAACTAAATATTTCAACTTCATATAAATGTATTATAAATACTAGTTTCTGAAGTTTATCATCTATCACTTTTAAATCAATTCCAATATAATATTTAA
The DNA here is from genome assembly GCA_021605075.1 of Caerostris darwini. Classification (NCBI taxonomy): domain Eukaryota; kingdom Metazoa; phylum Arthropoda; class Arachnida; order Araneae; family Araneidae; genus Caerostris; species Caerostris darwini. The sequence continues at coordinate 390,305 of BPLQ01012450.1, read as the reverse complement.
AGCATCAAAACTAATAAAATTATTATCCGAATTTTTACTTCAAAAAACTTATAGGGCATATTGATACAGTTGTTTGTCTTCTTAGTAGACATTTAATTAATTCTAAATAAAACAATAAGATTCAAAGTCCTTTTCATAGTGAATGTTTTAAAACTAAAAGAGTGTACATAACTGTGTGGTTCACTGCAACAGATGGACAATTAAAGTATCCAATTTGAACTGAGACTGTGAGCTCGTGAACGAAATGGAAATGGAAATGATGTATAGCTTTGAATTTATGAACTTAACCGACTATGAAAATTATACAGGAGACATGGGTGACATTAACGATTACTTGGCTGCTGTGCTAGGACCCAAAAGACTGCCTCTCAACTGGCTGATACCTCTAACTTGTGTTTATGCAGTCATTTTTACTACTGGACTGATTGGCAATTCTTGCACGTGTATAGTGATTGCCACCAATCCGTACATGCAGACAGCTACCAACTGTTACCTCTTCAATTTGGCCATTGCTGACATGTTGACACTCATTTGCGGTAAGCTCATATTTTTATTATTATAAATAAATTTAAAATAATCATTATATCGCGTTGCGCTATGCAATATTTTCAAATAATAGCCATAATTTAAAATCTACGGCGATGTTCATCAATTTGGGTTTTAAAAAGAAAATATTCAGTAGTTTTCAGTATTGAAATCCAATCAATAATCACATGGTTGGTAATTTTTATAGCTAATAGATATTTGAAGAATATTATTTCATATCAAAACTGTGGTTAGTTAATATTTCAACAATGGCGTTTCACGCTATATTTTTTTGCATCAATTAATGATAAATGGGTGATTGGTATTTAGTTAGGAAGTTTCATTATTTAGATGCAACTATCAAAAGCAAGGGATATTCGACGTTTTTAAGGAACAACTGAAATATAATGCTTTACTAAATAAAAATATATTTTCATAGATAAAATTTTTTTAAATAAAAAGTTAAATTTGAGTGAATAAATTTTTAATTAAAAAAAAATCTTGCTATCTTATAATTCGTAAATCTCTTAATAGTAAGCATATTTTGCCGATATTTTACTCATCTTGAATTAGTTTCCATGAAATTTTACGTATGCTATTTTCGAAACTGGTTTACTGACTTAATGGATAAGTACAAATTATTTCAAAAAATCCCTTAGCAATATTTTTTTTTTATCACAAAATATTTCTAAAAATATTGCATTATTAATGAATTTCATGAGTATAAACTATTAAAGAGTTCTTGGCGATTGTAAAATAAATCAATAAATAAAGCGTTGTAGAATATATAATGAATAAAATCTTTCTCTTTTTTTAAATATAAAACTCGAGATTTATGTTCTGAGATTTGCCAAAATTTAGAAATTATAATAAAAAATTCATTTTGTTTTCACTGAATATATTATTTTTTTTACCTGGTAAAAAAAATCAAGAAAATAATCTTATTTATTTTTTAATTAAATAACATGATTTATTTTTTCTTTTCGCAATTATTTAAAAAACTCTTCAAGATTCGTCTTTTATCGTCATGTTGTCACTATTTACAAAAATGGTAAGAAAATATAACTCGAGTGATAAATGAACTAGACTTTAATAATATAAAAAATAAGATTAGAATTCCAATTAGTCTTTGTTATTTATTAATTAGTGCATTACCAAAAATTAACCTAAATTCTAATGAGTGCTTTTTTAATTAAATAACACATTTTAAAAATCAAACTAGCCATAAAATAAAATTAAAACTTCTGAAACTACAGTTAAACAGTTTGCTTTCATCTAGATGTAGCAAGGGTTTTTAAATATTTGATTAAACAAGATTATTTTTTTTTTTTTTCGGATTCTTGAAATTAGAATGTTAGATTTTCTGTATGCGATCATCTTTTAATTTTTTAAAGTGTTCTTTAATAAAATTAGTTTTTTCCTGACTTTCTGTTTGAAATATTTTTGTTAAATTTAGTAAATCGAAAAGAATATAATTTCATTGAATCTGGGCAAGAACCTGATCTGGTGAATGAACTGGTGAATTAATATATCTCCAAATTAATGTTTTATAGTAATTTAAAAAAAAAATTAATAAATTTTTATGGAAAATTTACGTAATAAATTCAATGAAATATGTTGTACTTGAACTGTGGTTTAATAATATATAAACGGGCACAGCCGCTATATAATTTTCTGTTATTTAGGTAAAAAGATTGTTATGAATATATAAAAATTAATCTTAAAATTAGTATTATATGAATAATTTCAGAGGAAATTGTTACAAATAAATTTAAAATTACATTTTGTTTTTCGGAAAAATCCGAAGAATAATTTAATTAAAAACATTTCCAACTTTCAAATAATGTATGCTATATTTTTTATATTTTCATATTAAAAGCATTAATAAAAATTTCAATATTTTTTTCCTTATCATTTCAAAAATTTACGGTTTGATTTTAATTTTGTAAAATAATATTTGACGTCATTATTATTATATTTATTGGTGAGTCCATTTATTTTTAGTATTAATAATTAAAATTTTGAAATTCAACGTTTTTATATCCATACGGATCTTTCATGTAAGTTAACTAAATATTACAAAAGGTTTTATAAAATACATAAATACATAATAACAGTAATTATGATAAAAGGGCCTCTTTAATAGCTATTCAAATTCATTTCGTGCACAATTTGTCGCAACTAAATGTTTATTTGAACAATTACAGAATTGTTGTGATTATCTTATAAATGTTGAATAGACTGTTAATTGGATAATTATAGCAGTCCTTCCTAACAATTACAAATAATTTACCTACTTGAAAGATAAAAAATAGAATTGTTAAATAATAATTGCATATAATTAAAGTTTTAGATGCAAACATTTATAAATGTAATTACTATTAAAGGTTTAATAAAACCTTTTTTAGGGAGGGTTAGCAAATGTTTCATTAATTTCAGGGCAAATTTGAATATCCTTTTATTAGAATTTAAACACTAGATTTATTTCAATATTTAATGGAGGATAAGTTTCATTATTTTTAAATCAGAAATTTAGCTTTATTAATTAAATTTATTTTAGAAATTTAACGACTGTACAAACTTCAATTAAAACTTGAATGACTGTCAATTTATCTTGTACTTAAGCTTAACTTCTTTATCATTAACCAATGCTTAATATTTTGTGGTCCTGATGGCCGAGTATCTAACTCTCTTGAGCTCGGTGCCACAGGTTTCGGGTTCGAGTGCTGGCGGTGCCATAGATATTTGTAGTGGTTCGGAATAAACTTTAAACCTTAGGTTCCGGATAGGTAGAAAACAACACAGAAATTTTTTTAATATTTTTATATTTAGAAATTTCACTTTCTAAAGGGCCTGATGGAAGAGTGGCTAGCGTTCTGGCACTTGGTACCACGGGGTTCGTTGGATGTTTGTAGTGGTTTGGAATGCACTTTAAATCGTAAATCCCGGTCTAATAGGATCCTATTGCGTTGTGGGGGGTAGTGTTACTAGTGTCCGTAGCATATCTTCAAGCTACACTTGCTCCATATGTAGTGCTAAGTGAGTAAAAGCGGTGCAGCGCTTGCTTATATTATAAAGATTATCCATTTTCGTTTTTAGTTTGTTACTAATGAAACCATAATATTAATCAGAATTTAGCTCTTTTTTTTTTTTGATGGAGCAAATGTTAAACCTGCTTTGTTCAGATTTAGTTAACGAAAGTAAAGATTCAAATATTAAAAAAAATTTAATTGCAGTATTTTCTACTTAACCACCATATTGTAAAATAAAATTTTCCAACTATTTCCAAATGTTTGCATTCAAAAATATAAACGGAGCCTGTCTCTTGTTCTAGTGGTAACGTGCACAGTTAGTGTGCAGGAGGGCTCAAAATCGAATCTCGGCCTCGATTGCAGTCGCTTCTTTCAGTAACAAAGAGGCGCGATTCGTGGCTCATTGGCAAGGTATGTAGCTGGTGAGCATGAGGGCGGAGATTCAATCAGATGTTGTAGACAATGTTTCAAAAAACGAGGAGCCTCGATGGCGTTTGTGATGTTCAGCATCTTGCCTCGTTAATCTTACTACCTGTTGGGAGTTTTCCAGGTTTTCTTTCCACACGATACGAAAATGCTGCATTTTCACTTTAAAAGTCCTCCTGGAAGACACTGTATTCCTTCTTCAGCAAAACGGAGCCTTCTATCTACGGGTACTCCCTCACAACAAAAGCTGCCTTCTTTCCATCCAAGTATATTACTCACGGGATGTCCGCCCACACTGCAGGACATTGAGGATTAGACACAACAACGCAACAGAAACAAAGAGACATGATTGCGACAATGTACGGAAAAATGTCTCGCATAGGTGGTCAATCTGCTTGGTGGGAGTTTTACAATTTTCTCCCATACAACACATAAATATAAAACATATACCCCTAAAACTCTTCTCATATTTGTTGATGGGTGTTCGAGGCATAAATAAATGGATCATGCTTCCCACTTATGTTTAATGGAAAAAATGTAAATTATTTGTCATAGATGGTATCTCAAATTTTGGAGGCGAATCTGCAGCCTTCTCACAACAAAATTTCTGAGAAGGAATCAAATATGCAAATTGATTTTTTTTTATTCATTTAATTCCTACTATTAGTTCACACTTTCCCTATATATATCTTGTTCAAATTTTCAATCGTTAATAAAATACTTTTTATTCATCCACTCAAATTCAACTACTTTTTTTTGAACTTGTAGTGGATGACACTTGATGTTAACACAGTTTTTTGAAATATTAATTAAATTTAATTAATTTTAGTTTTCTTTAGATTTAAGTTGCATGTATCTATCAATAGAGGGACCCAGATGTAAGAGGAAAATTTCAATTTAAAAAGTAAAAATTGATTAATCATTTTTTTTTTTTACATTACCTGTATAGAAGACGAAATCTCAACAGTTAGCACTTAAATACACAAAATGGTTGTGGGGGGGTGTAGAACAAATAATCTAAATGAAAAATTTAGATTATCTACACGCACCTATATTTAGAGAATTTTAAATTTCGGGAGTCTCCAAATTCTAAATGAGAAAGACGATTCCAACTCTTTTCAAAAGAACTGTAGCTCGACTCGGGGCTACAGTACTCGGGTCATTAGGTCTGAGGATCATTCCGCTGGGGGCATTGTTTTTCTTTTTTCTAATGCAGCTGGCAAACACTCAGACAGTTGTCTCTGATGCCTTAAGGAAACTCTGCACCGACGTTACTCACTTAGCATTACTCAGCTGGTGTGTGTAGCTTGAAGATAAGCTACGGACGCGGAGCAACAACACCCCCGCAATGCTCAAATACCGGGACCTATGGTTTAAAGTGGATTCTGAGCACTACAAACATCCACGGCACCACCAGACTCGAACCCGAAACCTGTGGTTCCGAGCGCCAGAGTCCTAACTCGGCCATATTAACCCGCTGGTGGCATTGTTGTAGACACTATTTCAAAAACGAGCAGACTCGATTGCGTTTAAAATGTGCATCATCTTGCTTCGTTATTTAGAATACCTATTGGGTGTTTCCTGGGTTCTCACCCATACGATATGCAAATGCGGGCTTGTTGTCCTCATTCAGTGATTCGGAGCCAAGTCAGACATCTACTTACGGGTACTCCATCACAACAGAAGCTATTCCCTTTCCATCCATACATGAATAGACTATTCATTGAGTGACAGTTCCGCACTGCAAGAGACTCAGGATTAATCCTCACAACAAAAGAACTGTGATCCAGATTAAATAAAATAAAACATATTTCGAAGTCTAAAGGGTCGTCAATATAATCCTAATGAATAAGTTTTAAGCATTTTATTAAAGCTATGTTTATCAAAGTTTATTGCAAAAAGCATAATTTTATAAAAGCTTATTATAAAATCATTTATTTAAAATTCTAAAGCATTATTAATGGAAAACAATATTATCTTTGTATTATTTTAAACTTAAATGCAACATTTCATCTTTGAAATAATAAATAAACATAATATAATATATAATATGCCGAACACGGATTGTTTCTTAGTCATTTATATTAATTACTTGACAAAATTATTCTGTTTTGAATCAAGTTATTTTCAAAGACCTTTTAGCCTGAATTTTAAATATTTCTGATATAATATTGAAAAAAAAAAGTTCAAATCTTTTAAGGTTAATTATATTTATATCTTGTATTCATTTGAAATGCAGTTAATAATTGAATGGATGTATAGATATTGTAAAAAGTAAAGAAGAAATATCATTTTAAAATCTTTACAATATATTTATTGCCGGCATAATTCGATTCTGACTATTGTTTTTATAAAAGACAAGTTGCTTATACAGATTTCCCCAGGTATTTATATATATATATATATAATGATTTGTAAATGTTTTATAAAGTAGTAAATATCACTTGACTTTGAATAAAATATTTCATATTTTACTGTTGGACATATTTAATTCATGTTATATAACAAAATTAAAAATATTTATTTTAAATGGAATAATAAAGCGGAAATGTTTTCGTATAAATGTTTTATTTTGTAAGTCATCGTAAAAATTATAAACTTAAATTTTTATATGCGACGTAGGAGTATTTGTGAAGCAATATTTAATATAGATGCATTTTTGATTAAATTATTTCTGCTCTTTATAGCAAATAGGGAAACATATAACAAAAGAAAGTTTCATTTATCTATAATTAATAAAGTGAAACTCTTATAGTAATGTAAAATTAAATGAAATATTTATTCCAATTTTTATTTAAGTAAAAGTATATTTAATGTAAACAGTACAGAGAAAATATAAAAAAATACAGTAATTTTATTGTCGGCACGATTCGATGCAAACTGTTATTTTTATAACAGACAGCATTTTACTCGGCGTTTCCCGGGTATTTATTTTGGGGCCTGATGGCCGAGTGGCTAGCGCTCTGGCTGTCGGTACTACAGGGTTCGAGTCCCGACGGTGACATGGATCTTTGTAATGGTTTGCAATCCACTTCTTGAAACAGTAGGTCCAGATCTAATATGATCGTAGAGTGTTGAGGGGGTAATTTTACTCGCGTCCGTAGCATATCTTAAAGCTGGGTAGTTCTAAATGAGTAATTGCGGGCAGCCCTTGCGTATGCCATAAAGATAACTGTCTCTGTAGTGCCAGCTGCATTAGAAAAAAAGGGTATCTATTTTGTCTGTAATTAAACAAAAGAGTAAAGTATTACAAATTAAATAATTTTACTGACGTGTATTTACTGGCGTGAGAAAATATAAAAAAATACGCGCAGTAATTTTATTATCGGCATGGTTTGATGCTGAACAGCTATTCTTATAACAGGCTGCTTTTTACTCTGCCTTTTCCATGGTATTTATTTTTTTCTTTCATTTGTTAGACAGAAGAATAAAATACTACAAAATTGAAGTAATTTTACTGATGTGCATTTAAAAATATATGAACAATATACAAATTATAAAATAAAACATTCTTTAAATTTATGATAACATTAATTTAACGCAAAATCTAAATACAGACATTTGCAGTTTCCCTTCCAGATGCAAGGATAAATGCTTTTATATGATTCCGCCTTAAGGTTTGGTTTGTCGCTCTACGGTCATTTTATGCATACTTTAGACTAATTAGACCTGGAGCTGCAATTTAACGTGGATTCCCCTCGAACCTAAAATCACGTTACCTAAAGAGTCGTCCAGACGAAAGTTCATAACTAGTTAGTCAATCTCGCGAATCAGCGCCACAGATTTCGGTCTCGAGTCCCGGCAGCGCCATGGATGTTTGTAGTGGTTCAGAATGCATTTTAAACCGTAGATCCCAGTCTAATTTGACTGTAAAGCGTTGTGGGGGTAGTGTTACTCGAGTCCGTAGCAAGTCGTGCCCCCTGGGTAGGGCTAAATGAGTAACAGCTTTCGTTGATGCAGCCCACACGACATGCCTTCTCAAGGCTAGTTTGTATTGGACTGCTGGCAAGAAAATTGTCAATACGTTTCAATGCTCAACGTAATTAAAAATAAGTCTCGCGAACCAATTATAAGCAAATTTGTCTCTGTGTGGACAGAACCCTCGAAGTGAGTCGTCTCAGCATCCCTCCGACAAGAGTAAATTTTTTCAGTTATATTAAAGAAATTTCTCGCGTACGTCATTTTTTACCAGCTATCACTGGCAGCCAGAGATAGCGGGGTTAGTAGCTCGCTGTCAGACAGGGAATTGGGCATGAAATCAACTCGATTCTCTGGTACTGGTCTGGAGTCAAAAAGAGATATCTATTGAGGCCGAGTGAATAGCTGGTGCCGACTAATCTCCTAGAAGAAAGACCCTCCTATTTTATTGATCCCGGGGTGCTAATCTTTCAGCTGCTTTCTTTTTTTCAAAATAGCTGACCGGTAACTCGTTGATTAGTTTCCCTGACGATCCTATGCTTCAGAAAATCTAACATTTTTAACATTTATTCATGGAATTAAAGTATACATAAATGTATCCATCTTAAATTTTTAATTCATTTTGTTTTATTATTTCCTATTAAATTTTATTTTTAACACACACTCTAATGAAAAACTAATTCATATGATTCAAGGTTTCCACTAATTCGACGTTAGTTTTGGTAAAATTTAAGATAGTGATGAGATAATGATAAGATCACTAATAATGATTGAGAATTATGGTTTGGCAACTTGTAAAGAAAAACATTTTTATAAATAATATTTATTATTTATAAATATGTTAATAAATTTTAATAATAAATATATTAAACTTGTATAATATATTATTGTAATTAAATTATAATAAATATAGTTATAAATACTATTTTTATAAATATTTATTTACATATATAAAAAAATGAAATATAAATAAAAAATAAAGTATTATAATAAATCACTATAATTAAATATAAATTAAATAAATGAAAATTAAATATAAATGAAATAAATAAAAAATTAAATATAAATGAAATAAATAAAAATTAAATATAAATGAAATAAATAAAAATTAAATATAAATGAAATAAATAAAAATTAAATATAAATGAAATAAATAAAAATTAAATATAAATGAAATAAATAAAAATTAAATATAAATGAAATAAATAAAAATTAAATATAAATGAAATAAATAAAAATTAAATATAAATGAAATAAATAAAAATTAAATATAAATGAAATAAATAAAAATTAAATATAAATGAAATAAATAAAAATTAAATATAAATGAAATAAATAAAAATTAAATATAAATGAAATAAATAAAAATTAAATATAAATGAAATAAATAAAAATTAAATATAAATGAAATAAATAAAAATTAAATATAAATGAAATAAATAAAAATTAAATATAAATGAAATAAAAACAATTAAAGGAAAACATAAACAAGCTTATATAATAGAATATTAGATCGAAACAAATACATTTAATTATATTTCAGTCGCAAAAACTTCAAACATTAAATATTTGAAACAATAAACTTTAATTTAAGCAATTAAAGTAAACTGAATTAATTGAAAAATACTTTTAATTAACGAATTTTCAATTCTATTCGTCAGATGGAGACCAATGGCAGAAAATAGGGTATTTAATTAAAATAAAACTAATTAGAATATATTCGCAATTATTTGTCTAGACAAAATAATAAATTACGAGAAAAAACAATTTCCAACGCTATTTCAACTTTAATTGGAATGCTGTACAAACATTCATTTTTATACATTTGAATAGATCATTTACTTTTAAGCAAAGAGTTGTAATTATGTAAATACATAAAAGCAGGTACATTAACTTTTCGTGCTTCTAATTAAAATTTTCGTTATTTTAAGGTTAAATGATTCTATAATAAATGACAATTTGAATTTTTGAGTCTCGCCGTTTGAATAAAATGTTAAACTGGTTTAATGTTTCAACAGACTAAAATACTCATTTAATGCTAACAAAATTTGAAAAAAAATTGCTTTGATGTCTGTAAAAAGAAAGTCTTCAGAAATTGTAAACTCTTTTTTTTTTTTTTTAAGAAAATATTCTTTTCTTCTGAATATTGCAAAATAAATAAATAAAAAAGTAAAAACTACTCAAAGAATAAAAGAACCTTTTAACGAAACTTGTTTACACACAAGAGATTTATGTTAAAAAAGCCGTTTAAAAAAGATCTTACTATAACATCTTCGGAAACAGCATTTCATCTGGAAGAAAAATACTACCAAATATATTTTTGCAAAATATTACATTTGTCACGTAAAAATGGGGTAAATGTGCATTAAAAATAATGCACTTTGGTAAGTTGCGGGTAGAGAAAGAAAATAAGTTGGGGAAAATTCGCCGACGAAAAACATAAACAATTTAAGCATTTAGAATTTTTCTTTAATCTTAGGAAGACCAAACTTGGAATATAATGAAAAAACTATTCAAACCACTGTGAATTATGGAAGAGGTGATTACTTAGAATGCTTGAAAATTACCAATTTTTCCCAGCATTTTCCAGAGAAAGCAGTCAAGCTTAGAAAAATGGGGGTCGACCCTACTATATATATTTTTAGTTTTGATATATTTATTTAATGCAAAATTAAATTTTGGTTAAAGAACGACGAATTATTGATAATAGTGTTAAGCACAATTGACAGTATCTAAGAACTCATTGCCAGTTAGTTACTAAATAGTTTAGAGTAACAGATATCATGCAAATGTCCATTATAGGTTTATATGGCAATAATTGCATTAAAAAATATGATTAGATACAGATTGTGACATTGTGCGTAAAATGGTGTAACATAAATAATTGGATTGTCTGATGAGAATTTATTGCACTTGTCAACAGACAATCAGTCAGAGAATTGACTACATTGAATATGTATTTTCATGCTACAAGTAGCTGTGAAGAAGTGTCTCCTAAAGTTCCTTACTGGAACCACTTAATTTTTCTGCCCTTTATGGTTTGTTTGTACGGTGCTCTTTGAAAACACTAAGTCCATGATGCAAAAAATAGTAGAGGAATTGTCAAAAAAGGGAAAAAACTTATCTAATGATTATTTCAATAAATTATTAAAATTGAAAACTGACACAACTGCATTACTACTGACTGGTGATTCATGTTGAAATTGTTTTTGTTGAATTCGTAACTGAAAAAAAATGATCTAGTTTAGGTATTTTGTAACGTATATAGATAAAACGTTTCTCGGTTTTTTTATTGAAGAGAAATAATGTTACTTTTCACTTCCTCGATAAAATTCCTATCAAGAAGAGTAGAAAACCAGGTAAAGAAGACCAATATTTTAAGTCTCATCTAACTTGAATGGAGGAAATGGAGCCATTCTCCCCTGAGAAAGACGCGACAGTGATTGATAAAGCCATCAACGGCCTCATGCTGAAAAAAGAGAACGAATTTGTTACGAAAAGATTTCACTAAAGAAATTGTGCAATAATTTTTAGAAGTATTATTAGGTATATTGGAATATATATTTAACTGTAAATATAATTTTTATGATAATATTTCTTATGAAAATGTTTTAAAGACGTGTTACAGCAATTGGACTCAATTAAACTGTATTTTTTTCCTCGACATTTAAAATTATTTTTCCTTTAATATTGGAATAAAATTAGAAATAAATAATGGCTTTTAATTAAAATTTGACATAAGCATTACACAAACACAAAACATTATATCCACAACACAGTATACCACAAGTCGGAACATATTATGTGCTGTCTTACAGAAGATCTTCTAGAACTGCTTGCTATATTTGGGTCGTATTCGAGAAAATATACCGAAACTCCTAAAAGCAATCCGATCCTTAATGATAAATCTCTGCCACAAACCGTTATTTAAAGTATTATGGCTGCAGACGAATCACTCACAAATGTCTAACAACCGTCCTTACGTATGCTTGCTTGAGTGCATTACTTACCATTGGACTACAAATGGGGAAGCAAAGCAGGCATGCACCCAGGATTTTGTTTCAATGGTCGGGGCTCAACAAAATAAGCGTAACCATTTATAAAAGATCAATAGTATGGCTTATGATATACTAAAATACAACTAATAGAAAAGGTATTTAAATTCTAAATTCCGTGCATTTGGTATTAATAAAATAACTTTTACATTGCACTAATTTGTTTCAAATTCATGAACAGATTACAATAAAACTAAGAAATATTGCACAAAAAAAAAACAATTTTAAATTAAGATTCAATCTTTTCTTTTTTTGCCAGCTCGTTGTTTATGTCAACATTATTTCGATTAATATTTAATAAAAATAATCCAGGAAAAAGAAACAAATTCAGGAGCTGTAATAAAAGTGACGTTGATATGAAAAACGCCGATTCACTGAAATATAAAATATTCAAAATAAATTAACAATTGTGCCCCAAGTGGGAAAATGTTTAAGTTTCAGCACACCACACATTTCACTTATGGCTTGGGGAAAAGACTCAAAGTAGCATTGGGTGCACTCCTGAAGCAAAGTATACGTTGCATCTTTACAAAATTATTCATTCAAAATAGCATTCTACGCTATATTTTTTAACGATTATTGCAAAATAATGTAACTTTAAACATATATTTTAATTTCATTGTATTGTCACAATTCAATATTAAAATCTAATGCAAAAACTGGATTACCGTAAATGATTTAAATTAGTTTTTAAAGAGGATTTAACTTTTGTTATGTTAATCCATGTATGTGGTAAATTAAATATAAAAAAAAATTGCACATTAAATATAAAAAAAAATTGCACATTAAATACTGCAAATAATAATACTTAAATACTGCACATTAAATATAAAAAAAAATTGCACATTAAATACTGCAAATAATAATACTTAAATACTGCAAATTAAATACGAGAAAAATTGCTAATTATAGGCGAGAAAAATTGCTAATTAAAGGCGAGAAAAATTGTTAATTAAATACGGGAAAAATTGCTAATTAAATACGAGAAAAATTGCAAATTAAATGCGAGAAAAATAGAAAATTAAATGCGAGAAAATTTGCTAATTAAAGGCGAGAAAAATTGCTAAATAAAAGCGAGAAAAATTGCTAATTAAAAGCGAGAAAAATTACTGATTAAATACGAGAAATTTGCTAATTAAATGCGAGAAAAATTGCAAATTAAGAGCGAGAAAAATTGCAAATTAAGAGCGAGAAAAATTGCAAATTAAGAGCGAGAAAAATTGCAAATTAAGAGCGAGAAAAATTGCAAATTAAATGCGAGAAAAATTGCAAATTAAATGAGCGAGAAAAATTGCAAATTAAAAGCGAGAAAAATTGCAAATTAAGAACGAGAAAAATTGCAAATTAAGAGCGAGAAAAATTGCAAATTAAAAGCGAGAAAAATTGCAAATTAAGAGCGAGAAAAATTGCAAATTAAGAGCGAGAAAAATTGCAAATTAAGAGCGAGAAAAATTGCAAATTAAGAGCGAGAAAAATTGCAAATTAAGAGCGAGAAAAATTGCAAATTAAGAGCGAGAAAAATTGCAAATTAAGAGAGAGAAAAATTGCAAATTAAGAGCGAGAAAAAATTGCAAAATTAAGAACGAGAAAAATTGCAAATTAAGAACGAGAAAAATTGCAAATTAAGAGCGAGAAAAATTGCAAATTAAGAGCGAGAAAAATTGCAAATTAAAAGCGAGAAAAATTGCAAATTAAATGCGAGAAAAATTGCTAATTAAATACGAGAAAAATAGAAGTCCCATTATTTTAATATTTTAATCGAAAAATTACACTGGTCGTTATTTTGTGGAATATAAAATTAGTTTTAAAACGTTAAACAATCTGCTTTAATATAACTTACAATTATTTGTCATAACTTACCTCTAACACTGACAATTTTAAACCATTAGCAAGAAACTATTATTTAATCCTATAATAATATCAGCTTCACAATTTTTGAAAATCTGTTGGTATCAATTTTGGTGGATAGAATGTAAATTTATTCAACTGGAAATGAAGTTCATATTTTAAATTTAATCAACATCGCCTATTTTTACATAATATTGTTCTGCACTCATTTTAACAAGGATAATAATATTAAACAAATAAAAACTTTTTCGAAATTTGGCTCTTTTTGTTGTTAGTTAAACAACGATTACATTATAATACATAAAAAAAAACTATAACAATCAAAAGATAAATATATGCCTTACTCACATTTGAAACATGAAAAAGTTTCACAAAACTGTATTTAAATATTTAGAAAGGCTATTTGTACTTCCTTTATGATTGCAAATTTATTTTAGTATATATATTTCGAAATCGTTTCTTTTCTTTCGGAATAAATATTTGTAATTCTTTCAAACTATTTTTATTATAATTTTTTATTTTTTATTTTTATTTTTATTTTTATCTCTCTAATACTGTAAATTATTACAAAAAAATTCTTTTATTTAAAGTATACTTAAAATCATTTGAATCCAGTTTTTTTTTTACTCTCCAAATTATGTTAATTATAAGCTATAAGATATGTATATAATACGGCATTAACCTTAGCCACGACTTAATTGAGATGGCTTATGAAGCAGCCATTCTATTACGTCATATTATACGAAATCTCTTGAAGATCTACGAGGCCAAATTGGTAATTGTTCAAAGCTCCTATTTAAAATAATTCCGTTGATGAGTCGAAACTTTAATCCTTAATTCTAAGAAGGAATCGATCCATCCATTCGTTTTAATCCTTCCTTTGAAGTCGTCTAAGATAGTTCTCTTGTATTAGATCCTTGTGTTCTAGGAACTGTTTAAATTTTAAGTTGAATAGCTAATGAAGTATTAATTAACGCTTAAGTCGTAACATCTTAAGTAGCTTGATTAGCTCTCTATCAGCAATTATTTTTATTATTAATTTAACTATTTAGTATCCATGACAGATCAGTTGCAACCCGATAATACAATTAAAAAGATTTTATAATAGAAAAGTTTTACATCATGTGAAAATTGGCATTCACCAAGGAACTCCAACGTATAGAATGAATAAGTTGAAATAGCTGCTTAATTTGTGTATAAAGAATTAAAATGGCATTAAAAGGATTAAGTTAAGCATATCTAAACAATAAGGATTTTCTCAATAAATTTCTTTAATAGAAATAATAAAGCACTGGGAATAAATAGGCACATCACTTTTTTTCAAATATTTATCACCTTAATATTATCTTTTTTATTATTATATTAACATGCTGTAAGTGTGGTCTCTCCTAAGCACTGTAAGAGCACACTCTGCTCAATGAAGCACTAGGTGCCTGGCTAAAGCAAACTATACATTAAAAATATACAAAATTATTCCTTTCCAAATAGCATACTAAGCATTATTTTTAATCATTATTACAAAACAATGTAACTTGAAGAATTGTAGTTTAATTTAATTTCAATATATTCACGCAGTTAAATATTAAAATCTAATGCAAGGCAAATATCATAATTAATTTACATTGACTTTTTAATTAATTTTTGTTATGTTAATCCCTGCATTTGTTATGAGTCGATGACTTTTCTGGGAATGATATATTGCAAACAAATTAAAAATAGAGAGATATCCTATTATTTTAGAATTTTTTTCGAAAGATTACACTGACTGCTTTGGACATTATATTGTGAAACATAAAACTAATTTTAAAATGATAAGCAGCCTGCTTTAATGCGTAATAACTTACAATTTCGAAAAATATTGTCACAACTTACTATTAATTACTTAGTAAATTTTAAACCATTCGCTGGAAATTATTTTTGAAGCCTATATATATTATCAGCTCCAATATGCTTAAAAATTGTTGGTATCCATTTTGATTGATTGAATTTAAATTTATTCAACTCGTTACAAATTTCATATTTTAAATGTAATTAACATCACCTATTTTTTCATAATATTGTTCTGTATTTATTGTAACATGAAGAATTCTAATCAAATGGAAACTTCTTCGTGCTTTAGCTGTTTTTCTTTTTAGTTAAGCAACGCTTTATTAAAAAACTATAATAATCAAAAGATGAACCCAATCCTTATTCACATCTGAAATATGGGAAACCGTTTCACAAAATGATATTTAAATATATAGAAAGACGAGTTTTACTTCCATTGTAATTGCAAATCTATCTTATTATGCAATTTTCTAAATCGTTTCTTCTCCGTTACAATAATTATTTTTAATTATCACAAACTATTTTTATAGCTCTCTAATACTGTAAATTATTATAAAAAATTGTTTTACTTAAAGTACACTTAAAATCATTTGAATCCAGTTTTATTTTTACTCTCCGAATTATGTTAATTAGAAGCTATAAGAAATGCATATCATACAGTATTAATCTTGACCAAGACTTAATGGCTTATAAAGCGGCCATCGTATTACGTTACATTATACCAAATCTCTTAAATATCTACAGGGCCAAATTGGCAATAGTTCAAAGCTCCTATTTAAAATAATTCCGTTGATGAGTCGAAACTTTAATCCTCAATTCTAAGAAGGAATCGATCCATCCATTCGTTTTAATCCCTCCTTTCAAGTGGAAGCCAGTGGAGCTCTAAAATAGTTCTCTTGTATTAGATCCTTGTGTTCGAGGAACTGTTTAAATTTTAAGTTGAATAGCTAACGAAGTATTAATTAACGATTAAGTAGTAACATCTTAATTAGCTTGATTAGCTCTCTAACAGCAATTATTTTTATTATTAATTTAACTATTTAGTATCCATGACAGATCAGTTGCAACCGATAATACAATTAAAAAGATTTTATAATAAAAAAGTTTTACATCATATGAAACTTGTCATTCACCAAGGAACTCCAATGTATAGAATGAACAAATTGAAATGACTATTCAATTTGTGTATAAAGAATTAAAATGGTATTAAAGGGACTAAGTTAAGTATATCTAAATATTACAGATTTATTTAATAATTTTCTTCAACCACAATAAAAGAACACTGAGAACAGAAAGGAACACGATTTTTTTTTCAAATATGTATCACTTGAATGTCATATTTTTAATAATTATATTAATATGTATAGTTTCACCCAGGTGTATGTAGTCATGGGATTTTGCTTGGGACTTTTAAATTACCAACGTATTTTTAACACTTTGTAATTACTTTGCTTAACCTTGGAATTTTTCCATATTGTTTGGTTAAAAGAAGGTACGTAGTTCACCTTTATGATCATTTGAAAATACTTATTGTTTTAATATCTTCAAATAATTATTTTGAGCACAATATTCAGCTGGATTTGTAAATTTTTGTTGGTTTTATTATTTTCTCACTCTAACAGCAGTGCTGCCATTGTAAGATCTCTTCCCCAAAGACCTTGAGATTTTACTTGAACTCTTGATTTTTTTTTGTTCTTATTGACAAAATTATGGAAAATGTCGAGTGTTAAGTCTTATTGCGGAAAGGGATGCATTTCAAATGTTTATTATAATGTGAACAATATACATTTATTCTGTATTATAGTTAACAACAAAATAGTTTTAGTAAATATTTTTCAGTGTCTGTTACATTTTCTACAGTGTAACCAGATTGATTTTATTTTAAATAAAAATATTAATATGACTACCTAAAAATGAAGCAGACGAGGAGTTACAGTTACTTTTGATATGTTATCTTAAATGATACCGAAATATTTTAAGCTTTTTATGATTGCAAATTCATTTTAATTCAGGATAGGGGAATTCAGCCCAAAGAAACATAGATAATTTATTCGAGACATTTATTCGAGATAATTTATTTAAAACAGGAGAAGACAATAAATTTAGTTAACGGTTGTCTTTCAAAAATGCGATTAATCCATGCTATAAAAGCATAATAACCATGTAAAGCATAAAATAAATTTTTATAATATTAAAATGGATAATGTTTAATTCACTTCTATTTGATAATAATATTTAATGATACATTTTTTTTTTTTTTAGAAATTAAAGATTTTACCAGGTAATATTAAAAGATATTATTATTAATCAGATATTAAAAGTCGGATTGGCAACCCTGATTAACATAGTTTGAAAATAAGATATATAATCTCCAGAAAATTTAATATGCCTATAAAACCTATTAGGAATCAATATCATATAATCGATACACATCAATCACATCATATCCATTCTAAAATAAAAACTATTGCAAAACTTCATGCTTATAAAATCCTGTTTCTATAGATATTTAGACTTTCAATAACTTGAATTGTTAACAAGTTTACAATTTTTCTTTCTTTTCATTCTATTAACTGATAAACAATATTTCGTTCCTTAAAAAAAAACTTTTAAAGGAGAGTTTCAAAGTTAAGGAATGTTAGACTTAAAAAAGGAATTTTATTTTGTGTTGATTCATAGTAAATATTTAAATGTTAATTTGGAAGTAAAAAAAAAATGTTTTCAATGTAAATGCGATGAATAAAATAGATTTGTTACCCACAAAATATATGGGTACTTTGAGGGGGAGAGTGGGTCTTTATTTAAATTTTTTTCTCCGGCTATTCTCATTGGTACATTTAAATTCCTTTTTCGAGCAATTCTTATTGGTTTCATTAAAATTCATTCTAGAGTGATTTCTATTGGCTTATTTAAATTACTTTTAACGTATTTCTTTGCTGTGTATTATTTTGCACATTTGTTTTCTAAGTGACTATGTCAAGTTTTCTATGACTTATAATACCTTAAAAACAAACACATTTGAATACTAGATATAAAAACTTAGCTAATTCCAGAAAAAGACGATGACTTGAAAAATAAAATTCCTGAATACATTAAACAGTTCATTTAAAATCTAATGAATTCCCGATTTTGAAGGAGCTAATATTTTCAATAGGTAAGACATCATTTGGCATTAATATAAGACAATTTTAATTAATAAATCACTTCATCACTTCCAATATTGTTTGAGAAAAATGTGTAATAAGTTTCAGTTTTTGACATATTCCCTTAAAATATTTTTGTTTAGTTATAAGCTATTTCCCATTTCATCACTTAAGGATAATTAAAGTTTGAATTGCTTTGCATCGTTTGCAATGTTTTGATAAGGTTTAATAAGCAGATGATATTTTTTCCCCATAAATGAAATTATGTTGCATGTTTCTCAAAGCGTGATTTCTTTTATACATAACATTAATTAAATCACTTAATTGATTGGAAATCATTAATAATCGCGCATTACAATAGGTTTCTTGTTATTCAAGATTTAATTAGTTCTTTATAAATGCCAGCTGTAAAAAGGCATGTAATCTGCAGAATAATTAATTTTAGCTATATTAAGAAGATTATTAAATCACTTCAAATCATCGATCAATCTCTGAATGCAAATTAGCAGAAAATAATCAGAAGATTTTGTTTCTAAGTTAAAAAAATATTATTGCAAATACTGTTGTAAAAATTTGAATAACTGATTCTAGGGCTCCATATTATGAGATGGAAATGAATTCAATGTTATTAATAAACCTATTAAGGAAAACGTGTTGAATGTTTATTAATTTTAAACAAGAATCTTTAGACTTAATCTTCTTTTAAACTCGGGTAGTGACAAATAATATCTTGATATTGTATATTAAGTTCATTTTTGTGAAAAAGAGGAAAAAAGTATTCAACCTTTCAAACATATTATATTTTGAAAAAATAACTCGAGAAAGAATAATAATAGTTCGAGAAAGAAATTTAAATGAACGAATAAAAAATGACTCGTGAAAGAAATTTAAATAAATCAATAAAAATTACTTGAGAAAGAAATTTAAATAAACGAATAAAAAATGACTCGTGAAAGAAATTTAAATAAATCAATAAAAATTACTTGAGAAAGAAATTTAAATGAAGCAATAAAAATTACTTGAGAAAGAAATTTAAATGAAGCAATAAAAATAGCTCGAGAAAGAAATTTAAATTAACCAATAAAAAATAGATGGAAAAAGAAATTTAAATAAACCAATAAAAAAATGACTCAAATAAATTTAAATAAACTAATAAAAAATAGCTCGAAAAAGAAATTTAAATAAACCAATAAAAAATAGCTCGAGAAAGAAATTTAAATAAACCAATAAAAAATAGCTCGAGAAAGAAATTTAAATAAACCAATAAAAAATAGATCGAGAAAGAAATTTAAATAAACCAATAAAAAATAGCTCGAGAAAGAAATTTAAATAAACCAATAAAAAATAGCTCGAGAAAGAAATTTAAATTAACCAATAAAAAATAGCTCGAGAAAGAAATTTAAATAAACCAATAAAAAATAGCTCGAGAAAGAAATTTAAATAAACCACTAAAAAATAGCTCGAGAAAGAAATTTAAATAAACCAATAAAAAATAGCTCGAGAAAGAAATTTAAATAAACCAATAAAAAAATGACTCAAAGAAATTTAAATAAACTAATAAAAAATAGCTCGAAAAAGAAATTTAAATAAACCAATAAAAAATAGCTCGAAAAAGAAATTTAAATAAACCAATAAAAAATAGCTCGAGAAAGAAATTTAAATAAACCAATAAAAAATAGCTCGAGAAAGAAATTTAAATAAACTAATAAAAAATAGCTCGAGAAAGAAATTTAAATAAACCAATAAAAAATAGCTCGAAAAAGAAATTTAAATAAGCCAATAAAAAATGACTCAAAGAAATTTAAATAAACTAATAAAATTATTCGAGAAATAAATTTAAAAAAGTTAACCAATAAAAAACGTTGTAAGTGATCCAGGGCATCACTGACTCACTTTCCCCCAAGTAATACCCATATATTTTATGCGTCATAAATTTATTTTATTCATTGCATTTACATTGAAAATGTTTATTTTACTTCCAAATTAACGTTTAAATTTTTACTACCAATCAACACAAAAACATTCTTTAACTACCATACTCTGCTTTAAAATTTTTTAAAGAAAATAATTTTTTTGTTAATAGAATAACAAAAATAGAAAATTTATAATTATTGTAAAGATTTGTATGCAAAGAAATAGTTTTCGATTCATAATACAATTTTTCTTTGAAAGCAAAATAAGCCTTTTTTTATTCTAATTTAATAAAAGTGATTATTTATTCATCACAAACGCAACAAGAACATCTTATTTTAAATTTTTTTTTTACATTTTAATACTTATTAAATAAACAAAAAATAATTTTTTCCGTTATAAAATGCATCTTCTATACTGTTTTATTCACATTATTTTTTAAAAAAAATCTGCGTTTTAATATTTATTTAGAAAAACAAAAAAAATTTTTCATCACAAAAAACATCTTCAAAACCGACTCATTCACTTTGTTTGTAATAGACTACTAAAAACAAAGTTTGAATTAAAGAATTAAATCTTAAAATTAGTGCCATTTTTTTTACATTGATTTCTTTATAACTTGATATGCAACAAATTAAATGACATAAATTATTAAGTTAAATTTCCTAATGAAAGTAAAAGTAAATTCCTAAATCAGAATTGTTTAATAATTATACTTTTTAAATTTTAATTAATTTAAAAATCATATCTTGGGAAAACAAACATTAAAAATTTTATTTTATAATTTCGGTTTCTTAACTCATCATAATTTCATTTATTAAGTAATATAAATTATTCTATGTTATAAAAAAAACTCAAATCTTCTTAGTATTTTTTTCAAATTTGACTAATTTGATTCCATAAAGAAATAGTCTTTTCTTTTTATGCTAAGAAAGATATAATCTAATAAATTTTATTTCATTACTGCCAGTTTGAATTTTATGCGACATGTGATACTGTTTACTTTAGTCTTAACTTCAGTCTTGTCTAATTATTACCGAAAATTAAATAACTTCATAGATGTTTTAATGTCATTTCTTTTCCAAGAAAATGTATAGAAATAACTCATAAAGCACTAGAAGTAAAATATCAGACTGAAATTTCGAATTCTTCAAATATCAATTAGGAAAATTATTTTATGCAGTATTATTTATTATTTATTCATTGTAAATATTAAGAAGATATTTCATTTGTGTTAATAGGATTAATTATCCATAAATAAAATATCTTAATCAATACTTGTATATAATTAGAATTACATTGTATAAAATGACTGTTTAACTGAATTGTTTATATTTAATCCAGATAGTTGAATCAATATTAGTTGATTATTTTACGTACAAGACTAAATGTGAATAAAATTGATAATTTTTTTAAATTGTATTATTTATCTGAAATAAGCCTTTTTATCCTCTAGATAAGCTAAGAAAATTCAAAAATTAAAATAAGTTATAGTATGCATTTTGCATAAATACAATGTAACTTCACTACGAGACTAAATGTGAAAAAATAGGTAACTTTTTTAAAATTGTATTATTTATTTGAAATAACTAGGCTAAAACATAACGTTTTAAAATTTTTACAAAATAAAATAAATATTTATGTAAAATACATATTATAATTATGTAACTTCAATACGATTCTAACTACTCATCAATAAATTTTGTAACCGTGCTTCCTCCTACGCTCTGCAAAAGCACCCTCTGTGGCGTTCAGGGGAAAAGGTCAGTAGGCCTCGAGACTCTCACCCGAGAGGAAGTGCGGTGCACCTTTACGCCGAACCGCTTTTTACGCTTTTTTTTACCGAAACTTTTAGTTTGTAATTTGTCATTCCGAGAGGAAATATTTTTAACGCAACTCTGTGCAACAGTTGGCCTATAGACTCTGACCCGGAGCATCCAGCTCAAACCTAAGTATTGGGCTTTGGGATTAGAAGTGGAATCCTTCAATGATTCTAGAATTTTCTGTCTTTAAATGTGTTAAATACCATGTGTCTTTCTGTAAATCAATTGAATAATTTATTTTTCCTTGAATATTTTATACTAGAGGCTTTATAATGCTTTTTTTTTTAATGGATTGACTCAGTGGGTACTTTCCTTTTTTCCGTATAGAAATGTGAAAAACGATAGTGAACGATAGTCAGAAAACGATAGTGAAATACCTATTTGACAATGTGGTGTAATCATATTTCTGTATACCTTATATAATGGGGCTTTCGAATGTCGTACACTTTTACTTGTAATTATTTGCTCTAGAAAGTAGGTATGTAATAGAGTCTGCGATAATCAGGCTAATTTATGAGGAGGGCTTACTATACTGAACTCGCATTTTATTGCACAACTTTGAATACCTGTAGTGAGGGTATCTAAATTCAGATCTTCTGGCTTATAGATTTATCACACTTCTTCTCGGTATAGACACGAAATTTTCGATTAGACTTTGCTTATTGTGTTTAGTAATCCATCAGGCCAATCGACCCTCTTGTGTAATATTAAATTTGTGCAATTTAGTAGAGGATAACATGATGACATATAGGTTTTCTGTTGATATAATAACATTTTCATTACTTTTATATTCTAATTAACATTTTATTGGGGAATAAACATTATGATTTTAAAAATAATAAAGAATAATGCATAACATCTAGCACATTTGACGCTTGACCAAATATTAGCATTTGTAGGCGTTTAACATTATTCCTAAACATTATTCCTAGTCATTATTATTGGCATTCCTGGACATTCCTTTCCACAATGTAGAGTGGGTGAAGATGAGAAATTAGCGTCTGGCATTATTCATCATTTTTTTTTCTCTTGCATGATATGACCTGCGCTAGTTTAAATGGTAAATTTCCTTAAACTTTGTCTTAAAAGATAGCATTGCCTTTTATAAAGGCAGTGTTGACATATCGAAACGTTACATTCATAATAAAAGTTAACAAATTTGCAAATACTAATTCAAGAAATTTAGTGAAATGATTTGCGATATTTCTCAATACTATTTTCTTTTTAAATTACTGTATTATATTAGTTATATAATATGGTGTGAATGCCAAAATAATGCAATATATGATTTTTTTTAAACTGATAAGAAATGGATTCAATAACATGTATACAAAAATAATTTAGTTTTTAGGGCCTTGAACTTTCTTATGTTACCATCAATGGCATAAATACTTTATCTTTAGTCTTAGAAGAATATGTTTCATTCCAGCTTTCCTATTCTACTCGGTCCGCTCGACTAAAAGAAACAAAAAGCTTCTAAGATGTACTAAAAAGACAAGGAAAACCTCCCACGCAAAAATAAGTTGTGGGTGTCTTTCCTAAAGTCATTTCAAATGATAAATTCATTGGTATCTATCACTTCTACCCCACAGTCTGGGAATTTCAATTTCGTGTTCCGACAGCAAATTTCGATCCCTTTTTGCGATATCTGAAGAAACAAAATAATACATATTCAAACATTCAGAAATATAATTTTAGAACAGATCAGTTTAATAAAAAATATTTCAAAATTCATATTGTGGTAAAAAGCGTTTTTGTAATATTATTCATGACCTTTTTCAGAATATTGAATATTATTATTGGCTAGAATTGGAACTATGTTGAACATTTTTATTGGCTAGAAGTAGAATTATATTGAATATATATTATTGGCTAGAATTAGAATTATATTGAATATATATTATTGGCTAGAATTAGAATTATATTGAATATATATTATTGGCTAAGAATAAGTAAAATTATCGATAAAATAGAATTTTGAATATTTAAAAAAATAATAATAAAAATTTGTATAATTGCATAGACTGCAATGAAAGATGAAAATAGTAAAAATTCAAATGCAAGACTTGGAACATATTTGGCGAATTAAATTTTAAAATATCTCCCAAATTTCAAAGAAATTCAAAAATATCTTGTCAGCTAGAAAGAAGTTGTAGAAACAAAAATAATCCGTTTGTAATTTTCGAAAAAGATATGCGAGTATTTATTTGAGCAAATATTTACATTTCCTTTCATGTTTTCGAAATTCAGTGTTATTGAGTGATTAGTAGGAAATAGAGAAGTGGCGAAACAAAACTATCCCTGCAAATATATTTTTTCGTTTTCAAACATTAAAATCAACATAAATTATACAGTGATGAAATTCGATATTTAACTTTTAACTTGTTAATTAACAATCTAGGAAAGTTTCTAGAAAATTAAAATATAATTACTATTTGATCAGTGTCAAGTTTTATACGGGTCGTTTGAAATTTGAAAAACTGTGGTGTGATTTTCAGTTTAATGATTACTAGTTTTACTAAATAGACAAAGATAAATAAACAGAGTTACGGTAAAAATTAAGCATGTAATTTTATAAAAAAAAAATGTTGAATTCATGTAATTTTATAGTTTCAAATTAAAAATTATAAAATCAATAATATTGAATAATATCTATTTATGCTTTAAAGAATTAACTATTCTTCCTCCTATGCTCCTCTACTCCTTTACTCTCCTTGACAAGAGCATCCCCTGTGGTATTCGACAGAAATGGCGAATGGCCTCGAAACTCTCACCCGAGAACTGCGCTCCGATCCGATTTTCGGCAATAAAGAATTGGCTGGATTTTTTTCGAATGGATATCAAATCTTTGGATCAGCATCTTGAGTTTTTTAATGATAGTTTTTATAAATATTATTAAATTATGATATATTATTAACGATTAAAAATTGTGAAATATTTTGCAAGCTTCGTTTTTTAATGAAAACCAAATGTTGATTTCTGCCTGGAATGTTTTGTATGTATATTATCTATAATATCTGGTAAACAAAATTGTGTAAGAAAAACTTGCATAGATTTATTCCGTTTAATATGCCAATTTTACAATGGTATCGGTGTCTTTATAAATAGTAATTTCTACATTCGCTAATACTAAAACTTGGTATTTATTTTAGATTCTGATGCGAGAGAGTCATAATCTCAGTAGGCACGATATAAATGACATCATGAGAAAGTCAGGACCACAATTTTTTTTTATAAAATTTGTTTAAGGTCATATTCAAAAAGAACAAATGGTTTTTTACAAGAATAGGAGATTTTAATCAGAAACTGTTCTCTCTTCTACAACATTGAAAAACAAGATTATTACAAAAGGATATAAAAAATACCTTTATTAAAAAAAATAATTGGTTAAAAATGTAAGCATTTCCTTTGTTTATTAAGAATTAACTTTTTCCGTTGTGCAATGTCGTCCAAGGACCGCCTTTTAAGGTACTTCGCATCATGCCGATAGGTATTAAAATTAAACTCGAACTGCTTAGTTGCCTTTTACAACACAAATGAGATTAAGAGCCTCTGGTGAAATATTTAAAAAACTTCGAGCCGTTCTAATTACAATATTAAGTGGTTATGACTTCGCAAAAAAAAAAACTGATTAAAGCTATGCATGGTACATGGCGTCCCTTGCAAATTGCTAGCACAGGAAAATGAAACATTTTTCAACGACGTTGATGATTATTGTACAAGTATCTAAAGAGCCTTGAGTAGACAATATTAAAGGATTTTAAAAGAAATCATGAAAATTTTATTGAAAACTGTTCGAGAATGAAATATGACGACATTTTTCCTGATATTTTCCGATTTCTTTATTACAAACCTGAAACCTCAAAAAGAATTTCATTTTAGAACCCTTTAAAAGTAGTTGAAGTTTCAGAATCTCTGTGTAAGGAAAGCGAACCGAATTCAGAAACCGATTCAGTGGAATTGGAGTTTGGCTACAGTTTTCTGATTGTGCATTTTGATTTTAAATAATATTTTAAAATTACTTTTTAATGTTAAATGTTATTATCCCGATGCCTTTCTAAGCTTCGATTTTTAACTCAAGAGAGTTATTATTGTTAGCAGTAACTTTTTTTTTTCAAAATTAGTGTAAAATATAAACGAAGAAAATTTTTTTATTGTCTCAAAAATATTTATTTTTTATATTAAACTTCAAGTAATTATATATTTAATATTGTCTTTTATCAATATGTTAAAAAAAGTTATTTATTTTCTTTAAATAGTGTAGGTAGCAAAATAATTTTTCATCAAAATTAATATAAGAGGATATAAGGTAGATAATTTCAATAACATTAGTAAAACATTATCTTAATAATAACGATAATATGAATTACTACTAAAATTATATTTTTCATTATTTTATTTAGGACCATTTATATATTATTAAATTTATTTATTACTATTAAATATATTATTTATTATTTATTTTATATATTGATAAAAACTGCATTTGAGGAAGATAAATCCACATGCAACCTACCATTTTAGAACAGTACGATGTTCCGATTTTTAAAATATAATTTTATAATATCCTGATCCTCCAATGCGCTATAAAACAACTAGACGCATGTAAGTTTTGCTAACATGCGTCTTGTTCAATATTTGTATGTCTGGGTTAAATGTGTTTAATCGAAATAAAATCATGGTATGGACCTATGAAATTGCTAAATACTATAAGATGGTCACTCACTTGAACGAACGAATTTTCTTTTGATTTACATGATGTAAATGATAGACTTAGTGTGTAATTATTTCAGTGGAAAATTCAGAAAAACAGCATGACTCTCAATATCACTCTCTATTAATTTCTAAGGAGTTGCCAAGCTTTTAACTATCAATGAATACACAAAGGAAGGCCGAAACGTCTGGTTTAAGTCATACCTCACATTCTAATATTTTAAGTTCCGCAGAATTGCCCACATTTAAATACAGATATTTTAATGTTTTAGTTTATGCGCTGTCTCTCATAATGATGATTTTCAATAACACTCTGTTAATTTCTAAGGACTTGCCAAGCTTTTAACTATCAATGAATACACAAAGGAAGGCCGAAACGTCTGGTTTAAAGTCGTGCCTCACCTTTTTTCAATATTTTAAATTCCTACAGAATAACTCCCATTTAAATACAGATATTTTAATGTTTTAGTTTATGCGCTGTCTCTCATAATGATGATTTTCAATAACACTCTGTTAATTTCTAAGGACTTGCCAAGCTTTAATTATCATTGAATATACAACGAACATCCATGACGTGTAGTTTAAAGCGTGCCTCACCTTTTAATATTTTAAATCCTACAGAATAACCCCCATATTAATACAGATATTTTAATGTTTTAGTTTATGAATTCTTTCTCATAGTGATGACTTTCATAATGGCCAGTATTATATAGTACATTGCCCATTTTGGTGAGTAAGAAGTAATGAGTTTTAGAAGTTTACTTCAAAATATTTAAAATTTTATGATTTCTACTCTTGAGGAGGAACTGGGGACATTCCATTATGCAACTACTTTTACTCTTCCAGAATCGTGCTATGTTAAAACCCATCTTGACATTTTTGCATTGACAGA
Source organism: Caerostris darwini (assembly GCA_021605075.1). Lineage (NCBI taxonomy): Eukaryota > Metazoa > Arthropoda > Arachnida > Araneae > Araneidae > Caerostris > Caerostris darwini. The sequence continues at coordinate 362,192 of BPLQ01012450.1, read as the reverse complement.
AATAAAACATGTGACATCTATTTAAAATATGCATACCATAAAACTATGACAGCATTTGTTTCATTATTATATGCACTTAGAAATGAAACAAATGAAAAATGAATTGATTTTTTTTTAAATTGACAGTTAATTAAACTTTATTAAGAGATGATTAATTATGATTAAATTTATAGTTAATTAACCTTTTATTAACTGAAAACATTATCCTTGAAATAATAGCTGAATTTTCGATTCTCATCCCTTCTCATTAATCAATTGCATTTTATATTTTATACCTTGAGGATTGCATTTTGTAAGCTGTAATAATGTGTAATAATGTTTGTAAGCTTGTCATAAAACTATGACAACATTTGTTTCATTATTATATGCACTTAGAAATGAAACAAATGAAAAATGAATTGATTTTTTTTTAAATTGACAGTTAATTAAACTTTATTAAGAAATGATTAATTATGATTAAATTTATAGTTAATTAACCTTTTATTAACTGAAATCGTTATCCTTGAAATAATAGTTGAATTTTCGATTCTCATCCCTTCACATTAATCAATTGCATTTTATATTTTATACCTTGAGGATTGCATTTTGTAAGCTGTAATAATATTTTGCATTTCATTCTTATATCACATTTCATTTATTATTTTAACTTATATTTATTCAATCAATTAGTAGAAATTGCTGTAACTATATTCTGAAATACATTTCTTTACATCTTTTGATTTCTCAGAATCGCCATTTCAGCTTCAAGTTTCTGATTTTAATCTACCTAGAAAGTCTTAAACTCAATATGTCTGAAAGATGAATATTTGTGTGTCAGACAAATACCAACTCATCCGAAATACGTGATGAATTTATTCATTTGAAGAGCATTATTCCTTTTCTACATGAAATATAATTAGAAATCAAATTTCAAAAGGTATTATTAGCATAATAATGAAGAAATTAAATGCCATTGCAATCATTTTTAATTTTTTTTTACCCAGAAATATATGAATATTGCTTTGTGCAGATTGGCTTAGTACTTATTGGATTATTTAAATTAATTTCATATGCATATTTATTAAATTTCTTTCCCGTGCCTTTTTGTAATAAAGCCGTTTGGAATTTTATAATTTTTTTGTAGTTAATCTGGTTTTTTTTCTGTTTTGAACAATAACTGATGAATATGATTTATTAATGGATTTTCTATTTTTGTTTGTTTAAAATTTTTGTTATGAGTTTTGTTTATACATTAAATTCTATATTTTATGGGTAACCTGTATATCGATCCAGCAGACTAAATTTTTTTTTTCGTATTTCAAAGACTTTTTTTAAAAGTATTTTTAATATTGTTATCAAAATAGCATATTTAGATCTCTGATATTTTATTTTTGTCGCAAGAAGAGATTCGGAGAAGTGCTGAAGAGCTATTGCTTCTATTGCTGCACCTAGAATCAAGAACAATCACGGTATTTTTAAAAAATTCAATTCTAGATTTCAAATTAGACACAATCAAGAAGACCACAGAATCGAAGTTTGAAAAGTGTCGATCCCACTCTGGTATATTGTGAAAACAAATTACAAATGTATTGACTGCATGTTTCTTTATCTCTATGGCAATGGGTGGGTTTGACTCACAGGATTGTAGAGCTGCAGGGTTGACACAACTGCTTCTGTGACTATATTCTGAGTTCTCTCTAGGACATCAAGCTGGTCTGTGCAACTGAAATCATAACTTCCCTGCCATGTTTGAAAACTTTTATATAAGTGATGGAAGTGAAGTTTGAAATATCTTAGACGCAACCTCATTTTGCACCAGCAAGTTTCTTTAAAATAGGTAATCTTTTTTCAAATCTAGTCACAAGTCTGATATGTTCCGAAAGATTTAACTTACTGTCCATTGTAACACCAAGGTGTTTTATCCTCTATTTCCATTTAGTTTTATGTAAACAATACACAATTCAAAATCTGATATGAACGTGTCTCAAAGTAAAAAAGTGATACATCATTTTTTATTTACTAATGATCAAATGATTGTTCATAGCCAATATATAATCTTTTGTTACATGCCAGAGCTGTTATATGTTATGTTATGTTATGTTATATGCCATATCTTTAGTAGAATGGAGTATTGATTTAGTCATAAAAAAATTTTTGCACAAAGTAATCGTACAATTTCCCGAAAAATCTAAATTTATTACAAATATAATTATAGTAAAAGCCATTCAATATTAAAATGACCGGTACACTACATACAAACAATATCATGTAAACACTTTAAAAATGCGAACAGTATATGCATTTTATACACTAAAAACAGCTTTTGAAGGCTATTATAATGAAATAAATATAAGAACTAAAAACCGGTCAAATTCTGTTCTAAAAATGTCCAAATAAGAATTTATTATAATTTTATTTAAAAAAGTTTAAAATATCCTAAAAATAAGGGAATGAAAAGTTGAGTATCTGAAAAGTTGGTAACGATTATTTCGGAAAACGAGATTATATTAATCGTAGTCATGCTTAGTTAGTCTAAATCATAATCAATCTACTAGACTATTTCTAATTTTAAATAGACTAATGAATAAACCAATTCAAATTAGATGTTCATGTGTTCCCTGTAAATAAGAAATTAAAAAATCATTAATCAATCTAAAACTTTTCCTATATTTCAATATTTACGTTTAATATACCATCATTTATAATAATGGGCCTCCTTTTGACATGTTCTATTAATGTAAGCATTTTATTTATAACAATACAGTATATTAATGTCAATTTCTGTAATATATGTCTATAGACATACATTAATATAATGCTAAATTTATAGTGATACTACATAAGAAAATAAAATACTTTATAAGTAAATGTACTTTATATGATAACAGAAATATTGATTATTCTATAAATGTTCTCCAGTAATAAAATAAATCTTAGTAAATAAATTATTTATATCTATCTATTCTAACATTATTTTTCTTGTAGCTTCTAAGATGTCTCAATGGGAGGTCTTATAATAATAAAAATAGGGATAGGGAATTCATATCATGTACGTAAAAATATCTTGTTAGTAGAAAGCATAAATGCAACAATGATAACATGAATGTTTCTTATAAAAGCTTCGAGGAAATTCGTTATCTTTTCTATAACTTTGTTATGTTTAACATGTCAAATTCTTAAAAGGATAATAAAGAGAAGTTTTAAAACTGTATGCCTTTTAAAATAATTTATTGTATTTTTAATATAATTTCTCACTAACACAATAAATATTTTGGGTGAATTTAAGGAATTTAAAAATTTTATTTGTTGCTACGCAAATTGCAATATTTTACAAAAAGAATCAGGTTATCATAATTTTTAACTCATATAATTTTTTAAAGACTTTTAATGAAATTTGGGAAATATTTTAATCATGAATAATTGTAACACTCAATAAAAGTGATAATATAAGCATTTAAAAAAATTTTTGATTCATTAAAATTATAAAATGTTTTAGACTAAGTAATTTTTTTAATATATTTTTTTAAACAATGCAATCTTAATGTAAAATTTGCTTTCTAAAAACCACTCATGAAATGAACATTTTTAAGCAATACAATCGTAATGTAAAATTTGCTTTTTAAAACACATTCATGAAATCAAATATACTAAGTGCATATTGCATTTAGTGGGTACTTGCTTTAGCATTTATAAACCATAATTATATATACAGAAAAAAATAAGCTTTTTGTGTAGCACAATTCTTCATAGGAATATTTTTCTCAATTTTATAACAATAAAAATATATCCTGTCCAGAATGTTTTGATGAAAATTGGTTTTTCAATGAAATATTCATCCTTTTTTTTTTTAGCTATTAACCAGGAAATTTGGTGGATTTTTTTCTCCTCATGAGTGATTAATAACAACATTTACGTAATAAAATAAACATTTAAAATTTTCATATTTTTAGGATTCACTAAAACTTTAAAAAATATATATAATATATTTTATAACCAAACATTAATACTCATTCAATTATCTTTTTTAAAATTAAAATAAGAATATAATAGTAAAAACAAAATTTAGATTTTTAAAAAATTATTATTCATGAAAACAAATATAGGAAGAGCAAGCTTAAATTTTGCGAAGTAATTGCTTTAGTTTTTATGCAATATTATACATCATCATCGCCGCAACAGCCCCATGGTGGTCCAAGGCCATCTGCCTACATTCAGATTTTGAAACAAGAGATGTTTTTCATTTTACGGGGTAGGGGTGTCAGCCCTACGCCCAACACCTATAAAAGACCACCACCATTACTATTACTACATTACACCGCATCACTGTGTCTAGAGCTAAGTTGCCGTTTTATAGTTTGGGAATGATGTGAGTGGGAAATCTGAATGGGCTCTGTGACGCTCTACGGTCATATGAGACCGTGCTTAAAGTGTATTCCGAACCACTGCAAACATCCATAGCACCGTCGAGATTCGAATCCAAAACCCATGGCACTGAGTGCCCCAGCGTTAGCCACTCGGCCATTAAGCCCAAGTCGTATGAGACTGGTTCCTCGGCTTAAGGTGTAGGGGTTATCCCGTTAAGTCCAAACCCCCACAACATACATTGGTGCCACCATGACTCGAACCCGAAATCTGTGGCACCGCCCGCCAGAGCGCTAGTCACTCGGCCATCAGTCCCCGCCATTATATATAGATAATGAAAATTTAAAAAAAATACCATAATTCTTCATATAAATATCATATTTTAATCTTTTTGTGGTGCCTGATGACCGAGTTGCTCCTTGCCACAGGTTTCGTGTTCAAGTCCCGTTATTGCCATGGATGTTTGTAAGGATTCAGAATCCACCTTAAACAGTAAATTCCGATATAATATGACTGTTGAGCATAAGGCCGGCAAACCTAAAAAAACTAAACTAAAAAATTAAAAAATGAAACCATATCTTGTCTCGAATTCAACGAGTAGGTAGACGGCTTCGGCCCACTATGCACTATGGACCCAGCCACTCAGCCCACTATGGACCCCAATGAAGACGACTAATCTTTTTGTTATACAAAACTATGCATTGTGTATAATGATTCAATGAAAATCGATTTTTCAATGAAGAATTTAACCTTTCTATCTATTAGGCTCAGGTCAATAAGTCTGATGTAATAAAAATTTGAGTAAGCTAAAAATGTTCTTAATAAATTTGAAGTTATGCACGGAAGAAGATATAACACAACAACAAAATTGAATGCATATCTTGAGAGAGACCAAAAATAGGAATGGTATGTTCAACTTCAAAATTTAACCAATTCGTAACAGCAAAGCTTTTTTTTTTTTTTTTTTCTTCTTTTTTTTTTGAGTTATCAAAGAGCGTTATGTATATCTATATACCATCTAGCTATATAAAAAAATCATAGTATATCTATATAAAAAAAAATTAACATAAAAAAGTGTCGTGATGTATGCTTACTCTGTGAAAACGTATGACAATTGAAATTAGAGAATACTTCATTTAAATTTAAAGCCAAAATGAATGCTGCAGACTTTAATTAAAGTTTTTTTTTACCACATCTGTCTTAATTATTTATTTTAGTACTTTTATTTATCCTTTCAAAGCATTTTATTTGTATGACTGTTTTTTTTTTCATTCGTTCTTAACCTGTCTTTTTTTTAATTTGCGAAAGAATGAGTTCTCCAAGAATGTTGGAAGAAATGTCTATTTGTGCACTATATGCTAGAATTTTTATTTTTTCCATTTTTTTAAAGTTGTTGAATTTTTCAATAACAAAACATAGGGTTTATAAATAATATTTTTTTCTAGAGGGATCAGGTTATATAAAATGCAGTTGGATTTATATCGAAGTTTTAAATGGAATCTTTAATACTTCTTTTTCATGTCTAGAATTCCAGGCAAAGAGAGGAAAATTTTAATCCCAGGGAAGAAGTTTCTATTTCGACGAATAGAAATTTGGTCAAAAAAATATTTTTAGTTTCTTCTAACTTTCAAAGAAGTGTTAAATCCATTCTATTGAAAGGTTCAGCGGTGAAAGGTAACGGATAAAATTCGTCAAGAGCTGAACATAGTATTGAAGAGCGAAGTCTTCACAATACAAACGCCGAAACAGCGTCTAAATTTCACAATAGAGATATGTTTAAAGGATTTTAAGCTTTTGAAATAAGTTTTTTCCCACGAATCTTTCCGTATGATCCTAAAAAACTGCACAAAACTTACTTATGTGTTTTGAAATCCTTTCAGAATATGTTTTGTTAGACTAAAATTGTTTTTTTTTTCTTATTCCACTTGGTGGATAGTTATATCTAGACCAAGTCGAAGAATCCATGTGATTTCAGGGAAGGAGGGAAAGGAGTGCAGCTTCTGTTGTGATGGAACAAACATAGGTAGAAATCTGACTTGGCTTAGTGACGCTAAAGAAGGAGGGCAGTGCTTTCACGGAGGACTTTCAGAGGGAACAACCCCGTATTTTCATATCTATGGGAGAAAACCCAGTAAACTTTCACCAGATAGTCCGATTAACCATACTATCCGGCTTGCTGTAGCTGCAAAATAATGAGCCACGAGTAGGGCACTAAAATTATAAATTGAAGTAATATTTAATAACTAATATAGTGGTGTAAATCTTTTTAAAAATTATAAATAAATTTTATGGAAATATATGTTAATTGGAATAATAACTGTTATACGCTAAGAAGTTTATATATTATCATTCAGAAAAAAATGAATTTTTCACAAACGTTGGAAGCCATGACCTTCTGTGCACTATACGCCCAATTTTTTTTTTCATTTTTTAAAAGGTTTTTTTTTTTTTTTTTGCAAAAATTTAACAACATAGGGCTTATAAAGAATATTTTTTCTATAGGTGTCGGTTTATATAAAATGCAGCTGGATTTATATCGCAGTTTTAAATGAAATATTCTATTTTATGTCTAGAATTCCAGGCAAAGAGAAGGAAATTTTAATCCCCGGGACATAGTTTCTATTACGGCGAATAGAAATCGGATCAAAAAGAAAAAAAAATATCTTAGTTTGAAGTAACTTATAAAAAATATTCAAAGTCAAAAAAATATTTTTAGTTTCATCGAACTTTCCAAAAAGTGGGAAATCCATTATATTGAAAAGTTCAGTTGTGAAAGGTAAGGGATAAAATCCGTGAAAAGCTAAATATAGTATTGAGGAACAAAGTCTTCCCAATACAAACGCCGAAGCAACGTCTAAATTTCACAATAGAGATATGTTTAAAGGTTTTAAGTTTTTGAAATAAGTTTTTTTTCCCACGAATCTTTCCGTATAATCCTAATATACTGCACAAAATTTTCTTGTGTGTCTTCAAATCTTTTGAGAATATGTTTTGTTAGACTAAAATTTTTTTTTCTTATCCCATTTGGTGCACAGCAACAACTAAACGAAGTCCGAGAATCCGTGTGGTCTCATGGAAGGAGAGAAAAGGTAGGCAAGTGTTACGATGGAGCACCCGTCGGTAGAAGTCTGACCTGGCTCAGTCGTGCTGAAGAAGAAAGGCAGTGCCTTCCGGGAGGATTTTTAGGGGGAGCTTTAGCTACCTCGCATTTGAATATCGTATGGGAGAAAACCCGGAAAACTCCGGAAACACACATTTGGTTTGCATTTCCCAAAATCGCTTTATTATCAAAAGTATATCAACTTGATTTTAGATATTTCAGTGAATATATTTAAATTACTTTTAATTTTATTATGTTCATTAAATTCTTCTTATAAAAAGATCTAACATTTAATTATTTCAAAGTCTGAAGGGTATTCATGTTTTACCTGACGGCATCTACAGTTTACATATAATTATAAGTTACATTATTTTAAACTTATTCTCTCCGTGAGAATTTACAATCGTATTGAAGTTGTATGATATGTAAAATCCATACTACAACTTATTTTTATTTTGTCAATTTTCTTAACTAAACTAGAGCATAAAGTGTATATCATAAAAATAATACAATTTAGAAAAAAAAAAATATTTTTTTTCACTTTTAGTCTTGTGTGTATTATTTAATTAATTACATTAATTAGTTAATATTTATTCAACTATCCAGATTAAATATAAAAATTCAGTTAAACACTAATTTTATACAATGTAAAAAAATTTGTAATAAAATTTGTATTTCAAATTATTTACAAGTATTAAGTAAGGGATTTTATTAATGTATAATAAATCATATTAACACAAATGGATTATCTTATTAAAACTTAAATTGGATAAATAACTAACACACGAATTGTAGTCTTAATCCTTCTGAAAAGATATCTATTCGAATAATTTTCCAGAATTAATGGAAATTTTATCCTGAAATATAGTGGAATGATTTGAAAATACATTTTAATTAATTCTAGTTTGTAATTACTGAAACGTGTAAAACTACTTCACTTTTCTTTATTGCTTTATATGATACACAAGATGTTGAAATAAAGAGCCTAGTTACTTAAAAGCAATTATTAGTAATTCGTATTGCAATTTAAATTATCTTTAAACTTTATTTTCCACTAAAAATTTTAATTTTTATTCAAGCACTATGTTAAACATCAATAATGAAATGCAAAACATTTACTTGTTAAAAATATTTTTTTGTTAAAAAATTTTTTATCACCACCAAAATGATAAAATTGTATATCTACAAAAAATTTAAATGTAATTTTTAATTACATTTTCTTACAATTAATTTTATTATAATTAATAATTAATTTATATTATAATTAATTTTATTATGTTTATTTTGTTTAATTTGTATACAATTTTTATTTGTTTTTGTCTTATTTATTTATTCTTTTATTATTTGTTTTTAAAAATCACATTTAATTAGATGACATTTAAAAGAAATTTTTAATCATAAAATACGATATAAAATTATGGCTTTTATAAATCTCATAATTCTCAAGTATAACATTTCACTAATAAAATATTTATGTAAAGATCATTTAAATATACCTTTAGTATGATTAAAGGACATGAATCCTGTAATTTACAAAAATTAAATTTTGATTTTAATTTTTAAATTACTCTAATTTTAACACCATTAAATCATAAATCTGGCAATTTAATGAGTTAGAGCTAAAAAAATGTATATAATTTAGTTATTTATAACTCTTACTATTAAGCTTTTAAATTTGTACAAGTAAAATTTCATGCATTTAATTGCTGCTATCTATTTGTTTTTTACTTTTCTTTGATTTAAAGTGTCTCAAAGATAACATATTTGAGTTGAAACTCACAGTTTTTAAAGTCCTGCGTTGATTCGTTTTTAATTGAAGAAACTTAAGTTTGTCTACGCTTTGAAGTTTCCAAAATTAAAAATCGTTTCCTAATTAGTTTCACATTATAAAATAAAACATGTATTCATTACTATCTCTACACAGAAAATCATTCATTTTAAATAAGAAAAAGAAAAATACGTAGGGAATTTAGTCTTTTATTCATAAAAATATTTTAATTAAAGCGAATAGAAACGAGAAAACGATGTACTACTTTCGTCATAATTGCAAATAACAAAAAGGAAAAAAATCTAGTGCTTAAATGTAAAAAAAGGGATAAAAGTACTTGAAAGTATCATACATATGAAACTTTATTAATTCGACAAAATTACGAAGTGGGAATTGAAGAAAAGAAAGTGCGAACACTTTAATATTTGTGAATTTTTTTGAAGGAAAAAAAGCTAGTTTCTTATTCGATTATTCATAAAGTTTGTTTTACTTTATTGTATCCAAAATAATTGATAAGTATGTGAATCTCATGTCTTGGAACTGCTGAAATGTTTTTAAATAAATTATCCTTCAACAGTATCAAACAAAAGCTGCACAAATTTTTAAATGTGATCTTATTTATAGTAAAAATAAAGTTTTAATTTTTCTGTTTTAAGTACACATTCTTGTAAGGATTTTTCTGAAAGCAAATTCTCAAAATTCATTCTTGTATTAAATTTCACAGAAATTTTGCAGAGGAGTTTTTTCTTACCATCTTCTATTCTGTTTGTTTACGGAATGAAAAACTTTTCAGTTATTAACTGTAAGGAGCTGCTACAACTTGCTCAACATTTAAAACTTGATTTAATTATAAATAATAAATCCAATTCATGTTAATTCTGTATTGTTATATATTCTAAATATATAAATTTTCATTTAACAAACTTTATTTCAAGTAATTTAGTACATTTTGAATTTGAGTTAGATAAATAAAAAAAAATTCATATAATATAAAATAAATAAAACCATTTTTTCAAGAAACGTGTATAATGTTTATTTAATTTTAACGTTCTGTAATACATTCAAATGCCTCAGATTCATTCATTTCTTTATGAAAATATTTTTTCCATTTAAACAGTAATAATTTAAGCCTCGTAAATAGTGCTGGCTACTACATATTCATTCAAGAAATAAAAAAAAATATAAGTTAAAAAAAGGTTTTTTAATTGGGAAAAATAAAGTTTGTTATATATAGAAAAATCAAGCATATATCTTTTGAAAAATCTGAGTCTTACAATGAAGTATAAATTACTTTTTGTTATCTTTTTTAAGTAAGTAAAAATTATGAATGAACCTAGTAGCATTATAATGAATTGTGCAATACTGAAAATCATGTCCAATCCGTTTAATTTACTGAAAGTTTGTAAAAACATTAGTAAAGAATGTTTCACAATTTAAATACAAATTAAAATAAACAGATTTATTATCTAACTTGAAAATACACAAAATGAAAGCACATTAAAAATATTGTACCAGGGTTTAACGAATCATCAGCTTAAATATACAGGATCATAATTACGAACTGCTATACAGGCAAGCTATCGAAATTACATTCATGTCCATAAATTAAGGATAATGAAGTTCAGGCAAAGAAAGAGACAGAAGCAAAACAGAATATTACACCACTCATCAAGCAATGCCCTCCGAAGTTCCGGTTGACAGGTGGGAGGGGGTTGACGGGCTGCAATTCGTCGGCCAAGCATATCCCACACATGCTCTATTGGATTCAAGTCCGGTGAATATGCTGGCCAATCCATACGGGTGATATCCTCCAATTGAAGGCATTCGTCTACAATGTTTTCACGGTGGGGACGGGCGTTGTCATCCATAAACAGAAATTCAGCACCCATGGCGCCTCGAAACAAACGTTGTTCCAGAATGACATCCCGATAGATGTGGCCTGTCATCGTTACCAAGAATAATTCCTCCCCAAACGAGCCATCCTGCACCACCGTAACGGTGTCGTTCAATGGTGTTCTCTTGGTGGTAACGAGTACATGGCGCTCTCCATATGAAAGTCCGGCGAGAATCAGACTGCAAACTAAACCTGGACTCATCGGAAAGCATCACACCAGACCACTGTTGCGGTGACCACAATGCATGCTCTCTACTCCAGGTTAATTGCAGGCGACAGTGAGTTGTGGTAAGTGGAACACACAAGTGGAACACACACATTAGGCCTACATGCCCCAAGCTGCTGTACACGGTCTGCCTTGAAACTGTCGTACTGGTAGCTGAAGAGAGCTGACGAGACAGGTCTGATGTTGTGCTCTGTCTGTTTCTTTTGGCAGTAACTGCTAAATACCGGTCCTCATTCGGCGTTGTAATTCGGGGACGACCTGTGCTGTAACATCTACTCACATTACCATCATCTTGGAATCGTTGCCAAAGCCTGGAGATGACACTCTGGGCGATTCCAAGTTCCTCGGATACTTCCAGCTGGGTACGTCCACATTCCAGTCGTCCGATAATTCTACCACGTAAAAAATCATCGAAATGCTTCCTTTCTGCCATAACTATGCGGTTATTGCACTGAAAGGGTTTTAAGGCGCTTATGAACAATTTTACTTCTTTGCCACCATTCCTTATATACCCCTCTCTTACACTCTCGTCATTGTGACGTATTATTCGCGCCATCTGGTGGTTTCCTGTAATTTACATATTCTTCTTCAAGATGTGTGTGATAATTCTACAGTTGAAATTTTTATTTTAAAGTTCAATTTCTGTGTGATTCTGAATTATCCTTAATTTATGGACATGAGTGTATATACTCAAAATGATGTTTATTAATTCAGTTGACAGCAAAGCCCATTGATACTCTATATGAAGTGAGTTCGAAGATCATGAAGAATTTGCAGTGGCAGGTTAAGTGCAATAATACCTAACGCATACAAACACTATTAATCGAGTTCAAGTCTAGTCTTGCCAATTTATTCGAACGAATACCTTTCTCCACGATACCAGCCATACGAACAGACAAACCATTCTCAATGATACCAGCCCCACGAGCAGACAAACCATTTTCCACCATACCAGCCATAAGAACGGACAAACCATTCTCCACTATACCAGCCATACGAACAGACAAACCATTATCCACGATACCAGCTCTACAAACAGACAAACCATTATCCACGATACCAGCCCTAAACCACTCTCCACGAACAGACAAACCATTCTCACCAAAAATAATTTTCCTTCTTCCAAATTCTGTGTAATCTGATATTCTGAAGGATGAAAGAATCACCTAATGCTGCAGAGAATGGATGAACGATGGGATAAAAATATTTGTCTAATCAATCAATTGAATTGACAATCGGGACGATATATGCCAGTGTGGCATATATCGTCCACAGAGCTAAAGTAATTATTAGCTCTATGGAAAATGAAGCATTTACATTTGTTTTTAAAAAATCATTGCAATAATTCAGATAACTTAATCACGACGAAGTAAAAAAAAAGTATTTTTATAAATTTTATTTCAAAAATGAAAAGAATGGGAAGGCGATGTTAAAAAAATACTTATTTCAATTGGTTCAAGATTTTATATTGTTTCCTGCTGATTAGTTATAAATTAATTTTTTATCTCTACATTGTACCAAGTTAAATCCAACAAATCTACATATTTTTGTCAACAAATAATAAAATATGGCTAACTTTTTTTTAAGTATTAAAAAAAAAATGTTTGGTAAAAATGCAGTTTGCAAAAATGTGATTGAAAATTAATGAATATAATCTTTTGATCTTTTGATAGAAATCTTAATGAACATAAGTTTTTTTTTTTCATGAAATATATTCTTCTTCTAAATATCATTAAAAACTAATGGAAAGGAATTAAATTTAAATACGGTTTTATCAATCCACTTGGGGACACAAGAGATAATAAAATTTAGTTTTTTTAGCAAATTGAAAATTTTTTTAAATTAACCTGATTGAGTATTGAAATTCAAATGTTGTGGTGGTGATACTTAAATGTAATAACTCAAATTTTTAATACAACAAACTCAGCAGAGACTGCCTAGTAGAGAAAGGATGAAATATTCATTAAAACGTTCTACACAAGATAGTTTTATTGTACAAAAAGATATGTCTTCATTGGCGCGACATGGGGCCCATCTAATATGGCACAACCCCTCCATGGTGGGCCAAGGAAGCCTGTCTACTGGCAGATTTCGAGGCAGAAGGTGTTTTTTTTTTGTCATAGGGGAGGGTTGTTAGCCGGGACTCGAAACCTGTAGCACCGAGAGACAGCGTGCTAGTCACTTGGTCATCAGGCGCCAACACTTTATAATTACTGGCTGAATTTTCACCTTAAAATTCACCTTAAGTACCTACATAAAGTGGTGTGATATCAATACCTAATCAGACCCAACAGAACAGCAAGTGTTTTTGGATGTGAAGGGGTCGATTTCTCCCACACAAGTGACATCTAAAAAGACACCCGAATAAACTCGGATTTCTTCAACCGTCTCAAAAATATTGTCGCATATCCACTTGTGAGCCTCCAATTCTTTTGACCACCGGAACATTTCTCTCTAGATGCAAGACAATCTCTGACAGCTTGCAATTCGTCGTTCAGTTAAAACGATCAATGAGGCAACAGCACATTTTTTAATTTTGGAAAACGAACCCCGATTAGTTGTGTTCACAATTTCCATTCGGACTTCCATACTTTATTTTCTTCATCAATAGGAATTATTTTTCCCATTTAACAACCCTTATTTTAACAGATATTTTTTTTTCTTGGATGAATATGTAGTAGCCTGCACTACATATTTTGCACTGTGTAAATGAATATAAATTTGGGACATTTAAATGAATGTTAAAATTAAATGTATGTTCGACACGGTTCTTCAGAAAATGAATTTATTTATTCTATATTATACGAATGAATTTTTTTAAATTTATTTAACCCAAATTCAAAATGAATTAAATTACTTTGGAGTAAAATTTGTTGATTGAAATTTTATACGAAATTAGAATATATAAAATTACAGAATTAACCTGAATCACATTTATAATTTATCATTAAATCAATTTTTAAATCTTGAGCAAGTGGTAGCAACTTCTTACTATTAATTACTTAAGAATCTTTCATTCCGTAAACAAACAGAATAGAAGTTAAAAAAAACTCATCTGCAATACTTCTGTAAAATTTAATACAATAATGAATTTTGAGAATTTGCTTTCAGAAAACTCCTTGCAAGAATATGGACTTAAAACAAAAAAATTGAAACTTTATTTTTGTTATAAATAAAATCTTATTTAAAAGTTTGTGTAACTTTCTTTTGATGCTATGAAATGATAAATTATTTTTAAAAATTTCAGCAATTCCAAGAACATGAGATTCACATACTCATCAATTATTCTGGGTATAATGAAGTAAAACTATTTTTATGAATCATCAAATAAAAAAACAGCTTTTTTTTTCCTTAAAAAAAATTCACAAATATTAAAGCGTTTCCACATTCTGTTCTTAAATTCCCCCTCCGAAATTGTGTCGAATTAATAAAGTTTCAAATGATGATACCTTCAAGTACTTTTATCCCCCTTTACATTTAAGTACTTGAATTTTTTTTTTTTTCAATTATAACGAAAGTAGTCCATATTTTTCTCGTTTTTATGCGTTTTAATTAAAATATTTTTATGAATAAAAGATTAAATTCCCTACACATTTTCCATTTGCATATTTAAAATGAATGCTTTTCTGTGAAGTGATAGTAATGAATAAATGTTTTATTTCATACTGTGGAACTAATTAAGAAACGAATTTTAATTTCGAAAATTCAAAGTGTAAACTAACTTAAATTTCTTCAATTAAAAACGAATAAACGCAGGTTTTGGCTTTGAGACACTTTTAATCAAAGAAAAGTAAAAAATAGTTGCTAGCAGATAAATGCATTAAAATGTGCTTGTTCAAATTTAAAGCTTAATAGTAAGAGTTATTTATAACTTAATTATATATATATTTTTTAAAATCTATCTCATTAAATTTCCAGCTTTAATATTTAATGTTACTAAAATAAGAGTAAACTAAAAATCTAAATAAATATTCAAATTTTTTGAAAATTATATGGTTTAAGCCTCTTTAATCAAATTAAACTTGTATTTAAGTGATATTTACATAAATAATTTTTATAGCGAAATGTTATAAATGAAAATTTTGAAATTTATGAATGCCATAGTACTATATCATATTTTATGATAGGATGTATTTTAAAAATTACATTTAAATATCATATAATTAAATGTAATTTTAAACGATAAATAATAATAGATTAAATAATTTAATTTTTAAATAATAAATAGTAAATAAATAGAATAAAAAATATAAATAAAAACAAATTAATTTACTTAAATATAAATAAATTAAGTAAATATTATAATTTTTAATAGATAAATATATAGATATACAATTTCATTATAATAGTGCTTATAAATATCTTCTACAAAAATATTTTTAATCAGTAAATGTTTTACATTTCATTTTTGATATTTAACGTAGTGCTTTAATAAAAATTAAAAATTTAATAAATGTATCTAAAATAAAGTTTAAAGATATTTTAAATTGAAATACGAATTATTAATAATTTCTTTTAAGAAACTAGGCACTTTATTTCAACAACTTATATATCATATGAAGCAATAATGAAAAAGTGAAGTAATTTTAAAAGAGTCTCAGCAATTATGAATTAGCATTAATTAAAATGTCTTTAAGAATCTCTCCACCATACTTCAGGATACAATTTCCATAAATTCTGGGAAATTAGTCGATAGATATCTTTTCAGAAGGATTAAGATTGTAATTCGTGTAATAGTTATTTATCCATTCTAAATATTAAGAAGATAATCCATTTGTGTTAATAGGATTAATTATACATTAATAAAATCCCTAAATTAATATTTGTAAATAATTAGATTTACATTGTATAAAAGTAACTATTTAAATGAATTGCTTATATTTCATCCGGATAATTGAATAAATATTAACTAATTAACGTAATTAATTAACTAATACGTACAAGACAAAATGTGAAAGAAATAGATATTTTTTTTTTCTAAATTGTATTATTTTTCTGAAATAAACTTTATGCTCTAGTTTAGTTAAGAAAATTCACAAAATAAAAATAAGTTACAGTATGCATTTTACATAAATACTATATAACTTCAATACGATTGTAAATTCTCATGGGGAGAATAAGTTTAAAATAGTGTAAGTTATAATTATATCTAAAATGTAGATGTCTTCAGGTAAAACATCTATACCCTTCAGACTTTGAAACAATTAAATGTTAGATCTTTTCATAGGACGAATTTAATGAATATAATAAAATTTAAAATAATTTAAATATATTCACTGAAACATCTGAAATTAAGTTGATATACTTTTGAAATTTAAAGTGATTTAGAGAAATACAAACCAAATGTGTGTTTCCGGAATTTTCCGGGTTTTTTCCAATACGATATTCAAATGTGACCTAGTTCTCCCTAAAACTTCTTCCGGAGGTCACTGCCTTTCTTCTTCAGTGTGACTGAGCCAAGTCAGACTTCTAACGACGGGTGCTCTATCACACCACTTGCCCCCCTTTTCCCACCTACCATGAGACCACACGGTTTCTCGGACTTGGCTAGATGTTGCTGTGCACCAAGTAGGATAAGAAAAAAATAATAATAATAAAGAAAAAAAATTTAAGTCAATTCATACTTTTTTTTTCACTATATTGCTGAAAGTCCTTTATAAATAATTTTCATTCCTTTTTCTAAGTCAGAAAAAATTCTCTCTCTCTCTCACACACACACACACACACACACACACACACACACACACACACACACACTTTCTCACACTCACATACACACTTCCCGTATTTCTCAATTATTTATTCACATGTTTCCTTTTCCATTTTGTTGACTAGAACCCAGATTGAAAAAAAATCTGAAAAAGAAATTTTATTCCAGCGATCTATACGCTTCTAGATTGACGGTATTTTTTCCTAAATTTATATCCTACTAAATATCTTATATAAGAGAAATTTTTTTCTCCCATATAAAACTAAATTTAATTAAGGAATTAATATTTGAAAAAACTGTATTAACATCAAGTGTCATCCGCTAACAAATGTATTTGAACTAGAGTGGTGAAATTAAAAAATATTTTATTAACGATTGAAAAGGTGAACAACATATATATAAGGAGAGTGTGAACTAATAGTTGGAATTGAAAAAAAAAACCTATTTTAGCCGAACAAAACGTATTCTCCACGGATTTTAACGCACATAGGGAAGTTTTATGCAGTTTTTTGGAATTATACGGAAAGATTCGTGGGAAAAAACTTATTTCAAAAGCTTAAAATCCTTTAAACATATCTCTATTGTGAAATGTAGACGCTGTTTCGGCGTTTGAAAAAAAAAAACCATATGCGTTTGGAAAGCTAAACATACTAGTGAAGATTTCGTTCTTCAATAGTATGTTTAGCTTTTGACGAAATTTATCCGTTACGATTTACAACTGCGCCTTTCCATAGAATGGATTTCCCACTTCTTTGAAAGTTAAATTAAACTAAAAATGTTTTTTCGACCCGATTTCTATTCGTCGTAAAAGAAACTTCGTCCTGGGGATTAAAATTTCCTCCTGGAATTCTAGACATGAAATAGAAGTATTAAAGATTTCATTTAAAACTGCGATATAAGTCCAACTGCATTTTTGATAACCCGATCCCTCTAGAAAAAAAAATGCTGTTTATAAGCCCTATATTGTTCAATTTTTCAAAAAAACTTTTAAAAAATGAAAAAAAAAAAAAAAAAAAAAAATGGACATAAACATAGTACACAGAGGGTCGTGGCTTCCGTGAAAAATGGTACTTTCACAATTTAAATAAAACAGAACAAGCATGAAATAAAAAAAAAAATATCCATACAAATAAAATGCGGTGCCATGGATGTTTGTAGTTGTTCAGAATCCACTTTAAACTGTAGGTCCCGGTCTGTTTAGCCTAAAGTGTGAACAGGATGACCGTAGAGCGACAAACCAAACTTTACAAAAAAAAAAAAAAACCCTTTGGATATATTACGGGGAAAACACTCACCAGGTAGTCTGACGAGCAAAGCAAGAGGCTGAACATTATACACGTCATCGGGTCTCCTCGTTTTTTGAAACAGTGTCTGTAACACAGCCGCCAGCGGATTTTACCTCCACATTAATGCTCACCAGCGTCTCGCGTTATATTTTTTTTATAAACCGCTTAACAACATTAAATCATAAAGCTAGCCAATTAATGAGTTACATTTAAAAAAAATATGTTTATAATTAAATTATAAATAACTCTTAATTTTAAGCTTTTAAATTTGAATAAGCAAAATTTCCTGCATTTAACTGCTCTTAACTATTTTTTTTTTACTTTTAGTTGATTTAAAGTGTCTCAAAGCCGACATGTTTGAATTGAAACTCACAATCTGTAAAGAAATCGTTGATTTCTTTTTAATTGCAGAAATTTAAATTTGTCTACACGTTGAAGTTTCTAAAATTAAAATTCGTTTCTTAATTAGTTTCACATTATAAAATAAAACATTTATTCATTACTATCTCTTCACAGAAAAGCATTCATTTTAAACATGCAAAAAAAAAAAAAAAAAAAAAAAAAAATCTGTTGGGAATTTAATCTTTTATTCATAAAAATATTTTAATTAAAACGAGAAAATGATGTACTACTTTCGTCTTAATTGAAGAAAAAAAAACTTTTAAGTGCTTAGATGTAAATGGAGGGATAAAAGTATCATGCATGTGAAACTTTATTAATTTGACAAAATTTCGCAGGGAGAGTTGAAGAAAAGAAAGTGCAAGCACTTTAATATTTGTAAATTTTTTAAAAGGGGAAAAAAAAAAAATCACGTTTTTTATTTTATTATTCACAGGGTTAGTTTTACGTTATTGTACCCAGAATTATTGATGAGTATGTGAATCTCACGTTCTTGGAATTGCTGAACTTTTTAAAAAGAAATTATACGTTCATAGAATCAAAGGAAAGTTACACAAACTTTTAAGTAAGATCTTATTTATAAGTTTTAATTTTTGTGTTTTAAGTTCACATTCTTGTAATTAATTTTCTGAAAGCAAATTCTCAAAATTCATTCTTGTATAAAATTTTCCAGAAGTATTGCAGAGGAGTTTTTTTAAACTTTTTCTATTCTTAGGTTTATTTACGCAATGATAGTTTCTTAAGTAATTAACAGTAAGAAATTGCTACATCTTGCTCAAGTTTTAAAAATTGATTTAATAAAGAGACTTAAAACTTGTTTTAATATTAAATTATAAATGCAATTCAGGTTAATTCGATATTATTATATGTATTAAATACACAGATTTTGGGTTCGTGTCCCGGTGGTGCCATGGATATTTGTAGTAGTTCGGAATCCACTTTAAACCGTAGGTCCCGGTCCTAATAGGATCGCAGAGCGTTGCGGGGGCATTGTTACTCCGCGTCCGTGGCTTATCTTCAAGTTACACGCGCCCCCTGGGTAATGCAAAGTGAGTAACATCTGTGCAGCGCTTGCCTTAAGGCATACAAGACCAAGCTGTCTAAGTGTTTGCCAGCTGCATTAGAAAAAAATTATATTAAATTGTATTAAATATATAAAATTTCAGTTAACAAAGTCGTCTGTTTCTCGGTGCGACAGGTTTTGAGTCCCTGTGGTGAAATGGATGTTTGTAGTGGTTCGGAGTCCCCTTTAAACCATAAGTCCCTGTCTAATATGGCTGTAAAACGTTAGGTGTCGGCTAAAAAACCCTACCCCGTAAAAAGGAAACATCTCCTGTCTCGAAATCTGCCAGTAGACAGTCGGGCTTTGTGCCATGTGGCTGTTGCTCCAGTGATGATGATGATGTTGAACAAATATCTTATTTAATACACTTTTCAATGGTTGGCGAGTTTTCCTTCCGGAGGGCCGGATTCTGTCATACAGCTACAAATCCTTAAATTTTATAAAATTGATATACAAAATGTTTTTAATCAATTGCAGAGAGTTAAAGTCTTGGCCTAGCATGGGGTGATGTGCCAATGAAGATGAATAAAAAAAAAAACGGAATGCAGAGAATAAAAAGTGTGGATGAGATTAAGAAAGGAACAATCGAGAATCAACACCTCGATCGAAGGTCTAACTTTGATGAAAAGATAAAACGATGATGTATGAGGGCAGTTGAAAGAATTAACTCCAGTTATTGAGGAGGCTAATTATCTTTCAGAAAAGAAAAAAGATTATGATTGCTGCTCTTAGCAAATAATGTGAGGAAGATGGCCAGGAAATATTGTGTCTTTTAGCTAGGGAATGCTGTTATTTCCTGCCCAATATTGGTGACTTCTATTGAAGTGAAAAACCATAACCCAGGAGAAAACGTCTTTCAACAAAAAAACTGACATTTTTCCTGGATGATCGTCATCGTCGATCACTTAATTTTCCAAGTACGCTTTGTCAAAGCTGTGAGTATTATTAGTTTTAATTTTCTTTATTTAATTTCATGAACCCTCAGTATGCTGCATAGCTCTAAAAGGGCTACGTCAGTATAACAACTTTCACGTTGGAGGAAATAGGTACATTAGGAACATTAGGAAATAGGAAAATAGGAACATATATGATGTATATTCTACCATTCTTTTAGTTATTGTATTTAAATGCATTCATTCGTTATATTAATTATTAAATTATAACAAGCTAGTTCAATCGGCCTTTTGACATTTTTATACCTTTTGGGTTTTTTTTTGTGAAATATTGCGTAATTCTGTTGCTTATTTATATAGTCGAGTGCTAGCAAAATAAGTACTATAAATAAATAAACTCATGTTTTTGAAAATTGCAACACCATGAAGGACTTACGCGAGTGAGCAGAAATTTTCAGGAAATGCAAATTAGCACATGACATGCAAATGTTTAGAATTTCAAATCCGTAGCGCATGCGTATGCTGAGCAACGCCCTCTGAACGGCGGATGGATCCGAATAAATAGACGGCTGTAGCGAGGCGTGTATGGTTATCGGTGGTTATCTTCTAGTGGTAAACGTTAGCTCAATCGTTACTTATGCCTCTTCGACAAAAGAGAGCGAGATTTGAACAACTTACAGAGTTTGAACGGGGGAGAATCATCGGCCTTCGTGAAGCTGGATTGTCTTATCGTGCAGTAGCCGCTCGTGTGCAGCGTAACAGCAGCACAATGATGCGTCTTTGGAAGCTGTGGAAGGACGAGTGTCGGACAACTCGGAAATCCGGGAGTGGACCGCGAAATGTGACGTCAGCTCGCGATGATAGACACCTGGTCCGCATGGCGCTGACGGACCGTACAGCTTCCTCTAGACAATTGGCAGCACAGTGGTCAATAGCTACAGGTGTTTCATTGTGTGTTTCATCAATTCGTAGACGTCTGCTGCAGCGTGGACTGCGCGCAAGGACTCTTTTATACAGGATCCCTCTCACGCTAAACCATCGCCGCCTGCGGCTACAATGGGCCGCTCAGCATAGAGACTGGCGTGCTGATTGCCAGCATGTCGTGTTTTCTGACGAATTCCGCTTTAATTTGTGGTACCATGATGGCCGCATTCGTGTCAGACGCTATGTCGGTGAACGCCACCTTCCGGAGTGCATTATCGAACGCCACAGTGGACGAACACCCGGAGTTATGGTCTGGGGTGCCATAGCATATCATGGACGATCTCAATTGCTAAGAATTGTGGGCAATCTGAACAGCAATCGGTACATCAGTGAAGTTCTACAGCCCTAAGCTGTTCCCTTCCTTCAAAACTTGCCAGGCGCTGTATCTCAACAGGACAATGCCCGTCCT
This sequence comes from Caerostris darwini, assembly GCA_021605075.1. Classification (NCBI taxonomy): domain Eukaryota; kingdom Metazoa; phylum Arthropoda; class Arachnida; order Araneae; family Araneidae; genus Caerostris; species Caerostris darwini. The sequence continues at coordinate 340,119 of BPLQ01012450.1, read as the reverse complement.
CATATCGCTAGGACTGTTCAATCCTTCTTTGCAACACGGCAGGTACAGCTTCTTCCTTGGCCTGCGTATTCCCCGGATATGTCGCCGATTGAACATGTGTGGGATTTCGTTGGTCGGCGTCTCGCTCGTGATCCTCGTCCTGTTGCTTCTGCAGACGAACTTTGGGTGCGCATACAGCAACATGGAATGCTCTTCCTCAGGCAGACATTCAAAATTTGTTTGACTCCATGCCAGGTCGTGTAACAGCACTTATTGCGGCGCGTGGTGGCTACACAAAATACTGATTCCGATCTCTTGTTATTGTTTGTTTGCTTTGAACATTTAATCATTTATTTGTACCACTACCACTCAACTGTGTATTAAATTTCATTCAGTTATGACGATTCCTTCATGGTGTTGCTATTTTCACAAACATGAGTATATATGTAACTAGCATTTGACACGAGGTCTGATGGGCCAGTGAATAGCAATCTGGTGCTCGGTGCACCAGGTTTCGGGTTTGAGACCCGGCGGTACTGTGGGTGCTTTTATTGATTTGGAATCCATTTTAAACCGTAGGTCCATCTCTAACACGACTTTAGACCGTTGGGCGTAGGGCTAAAATCCTACAATTCTGACAATCCTACCCCGTAAAAAGAAAACCTCTCCTGGTTTGGAATCTGCCAGTAGATAGATGGTCCAACATGTACTGTAGTGCCAGGAGTTAGTCATTTAGTATTTAATACGGTTTAATGCTAATTATCTTAAAAATGAATAAATCATCATTTTCTTTTATATAAATACTTAGAATATTCATTACATTTGTACGTAATTCCTACTTTAATATAAATAATCCCATGTAGGCCTCTTAATATGTTTTTAACTGTGTTTTTATAAGCTGGTTAATATTAATAATGAAATTCCAAGATGATTTTTTTATGTGTCGTTTAATGTGATATTATTATTGATTATTGCGGAATTTTAGTTATTTTTGTGATTTGGGATTTAATGGAGGAATGGCATTTTAGGTATTTTATTTAAATATCAATGCCACAACATTTAAGCTTAAATACTCAATCCGATTAATTTTAAATTATTTTAATTTCCTAAAAAAATAAATTTTACTATCCTTGTGTCCCCAAGAGGATTTATAAAACCGTATTTAAATTTAATCCCTTTCCCTTAATTTTTTACGGTATTTAACAGAAGATTATATTTAATGAAAAAAAAAAGATTATATTCATTAATAATTCTTTTAAAAGATGCATTTCCAATAACCTTTTTCGCAAACTGAAATTAATACTTCAAAAAAAAAAAAATGTTAGTCGTACTTTCTTATTTGTTGTTTTGATTATAGTGTGTAGGTTTGTTGGATTTAACTTGTTACAATGTGGAAAAAAATTCATTTACAACCAATTGGCAGGAAATAATATAAAACCTTATTAAATATTTTATCTAATAGCAATAGAAATGAATATTTTTTTTACATTTGTCTTCACATTCTTTTCAATTGTGAGATAAAATTTATAAATGTACTTTTGTTTTTAACTTCGTCGTGATTAAATTATCAGAAGTAGTGCAATGATTTTTTTTAAAATGTAAAATCATTTTTCGTAGAGCTAATAATTACTTTAGATGGCCCCACTGACGTATATCGTCCCGACTGTCAACTTAACTGATTGATTGTACAAACATTTTTATCACATCGTTCATCAATACTCGGGAGTAGTTGGTGATTTCTTCATCCTCCAGAATGATAATATTAGATTACACAGAGTTCGGACGAAAAATAATTATCTTTTGGGAGAATGGTTTGTCTGTTCGTATGGTTGATATCGGAGAGAATGGTTTGTCTGTTCGTATGGTTGATATCGGAGAGAATGGTTTGTCTGTTCGTATGGTTGGTATCGGAGAGAATGGTTTGTCTGTTCGTAAGGTTGGTATCGGAGAGAATGGTTTGTCTGTTTGTATGGTTGGTTTGGGGAGAATGGTTTGTCTGTTTGTATGGTTGGTTTGGTAGAGAATGGTTTGTCTGTTAGTATGGCTGGTATCGGAATGGTTTGTCTGTTCGTACGGCTGGTATCGTGGAGAATGGTTTGTCTGTTCGTACGGCTGGTATCGTGGAGAATGGTTTGTCTGTTACGGCTGGTATCGTGGAGAATGGTTTGTCTGTTCGTATGGTATCGTGGAGAATGGTTTGTCTGTTCGTACGGCTGGTATCGTGGAGAATGGTTTGTCTGTTCGTACGGCTGGTATCGTGGAGAATGGTTTGTCTGTTCGTATGATTGGTATGATGGAGAATGGTAATGGTGCGTTCGAATGAGTTGGCAATACGTTATCTATACTTGGACTCGATTAATAGTCATTCGTTAAATTTACTATATTTTTTTAATGTTTTTTCATTTTGTGTATTTTCATTTCATTTTTTGTGTAAATCTATTTATTTTATTTTTTATTTAAGTTGTGAAACACTCTTTAGTAATGATTTACAAAATTTCATTACATTAAAAAGAACAAAAACTCTAAACTAACATGATTTTCCGTATTACACAATTCATTATAATGCTACTAGGTTCATTCAAAATTTGCACTTACTAAAAAAGGATTACAAATGTAATTTATACATCATTGTAAGTCTCAGATTTTACAAAAGATGTATGCTTGATTTTTCTACATATAACAAATTTTATTTTTCCCAATTAAAAATCCTTTTTTTAACAGATAATTTATTTTATTTCTTAAATGAACATGTAGTGGCCATGTACTATTTACGATGCTAAAAATATTAATGTTTCAATGAAAATCATAAAGATTAAAATCATAAATTTTTTCATAAAGAAGTGAATGAATTTGAGGCATTTGAATGTTCTACAGAATGTTAAAATTAAATTACCTTACCCACGTTTCTTCAAAAAATGAGTTTATTTATTTTATATTATATTACTTTTTTTTTATTTATCTAATTCAAATTCAAAATGAAAAAAATTACTTAGAAGAAAATTTGTTAACTGACAATTTATATATTTAGAATATATAATAATACAGAATTAACCTGAATTGGACTTATTATTTATAATTAAATAATGTTTAAAAATGTTTAGAAAGTATAGCAACTCCTTACAGCTAATTACTTAAAAGTTTCTCACTCCGTAAACAAACATAAGAATAGAAAACGTTAAAAAAAAAAACTCATCTGCAATACTTCTGGCGAATTTAATACGAAAATTAATTTGAATTTGCTTTCAGAAAATTCATTACAAGAATGTGTACTTAAAATAGAAAAACTAAAACTTTATTTCTGTTATAAATAAGATCGCATTTAAAAGTATGTGCAATTTTCCTTTATGCTAAAATAGGATAAATTCCTTTTAAAAAATTTCAGCAATTCCAAGAACATGATATTCACATACTCATCAATTATTCTAGGTACAATAAAGTAAAACTAACTTTATGAATAATCAAATAAAAAACCAGCTTTTTTTTCCTTCAAAAAAATTCACATATATTAAAGTAATTTCACTTTCTTTTCTTCAATTTCCCTCTCCGAAATTCTGTCGAATTAATAAAGTTTTATATGCAAGATACTTTCACGTACTTTTATCCCTCCTTTTACATTTAAGCACTTGAAATTTTTTGTTTGTAATTATGACGAAAATAGTACATCGTTTTCTCGTTTTTATTCGTTTTAATTAAAATATTTTTATGAATAAAATATTTAATTCCTTACAGCTTTTTTCTTTTGCATATTAAAAATGAATGCTTTTCTGTGAAATGATAGTAATGAATAAATGTTTTATTTCATAATGTGAAACTAATAATTTTAATTTTGGAAATTTCAAAGTGTAGACAAACTTAAATTTCTTCAATTAAAAATGAATCAAAGAGGTCTTTACAGATTGCGAGTTCCAATTCAAACATGTTGGCTTTGAGACACTTTAAAAAAGTAGTTACAAGCAGAAAAATGCCTGAAATTTTGTTTGTTCAGATTTAAAAGCATAATAGTGCAAGTTATTTATAATTTAACTATATAAAAATTTTTAACTGTAACTCATTAAATTGCCAGTTTTAAAATTTAATGTTGTTAAACTATAAGTAATTTAAGAGGCAAAATATTTTTTTTTTTAAATTATATGGCTTATGCATTTTAAATCAAATTAGACGTATATATTGTGTAAATGATTTTTACATAAATATTGTAATATTAAAATGCTATAAATGAAAATTATGTAATTTATGAAAGCCATAGTATTATATCATTTATTATTACAGAATGTGATTTAAAAATTGCACTTAAATAACTTAGATATATAATTTTATCTTGACAGTGCTGGTAAAAAATATTTTATAAAATGCATTTTCAACAAGTAAATGTTTTCCATTTAATTTTTTGCCATTTAAGAAACAGAGTGTTTGCATAAAATTTAAAATTTAATAAATATATCTAAAGTAAAATTTATAAAGATATTTTAATTCGTAATACAAATTATTAATGTTTTTTTAAAAATAATTAGGCATTTTGTTTCAGCATCTTGTATATCATATAAAGCGATAAGTAAGTAGAATTAATTTTAAATCAGCCTCAGTAATTATGAACCAGCATGAGTTAAAATGTTTACAAATATCTCCATTTTAAATATTAGGAAGATAATTCATTTCAACGCTATAATTATTATTAAAGATTGTTACAAATTACAATTTTAGTGCCCGAATCGTGGTTCAGTGGCAACGCTAGCCTTTGATGAGCATGAGGGCGGAGGTTCAATCCGCTAGGTCTTTATTGAAGACATTGTTTCAAAAAAATGAAGAGATTCGATGACGTAGTGATGTTCAGCGTCTTGCATCTCTATTCGAACTATCTGGTGAGAGTTTCTGGAATTTCTCCCATAAGATATTTTAAATGCGGGCTAATCCCCCTAAAAGTTATCGCGGAAGGCACTGCTTTCCTTCAGCGTCACTGAGCCAAGTGAGACTTCTATCAATGGTGCTCCATCACAACAGAAACTGCCCCCCTTTCCCTCCCTCGACACTAGTTCTTGAACTTGGCTTAGATGTTGCGCTCCGCCAAGTGGGATAAGAAGAAATATATATATATTATATTGTAACAAAGCATATTCTCAAAGCGGTTTTTATCCCATAAGGAAGTTCTGTGCCTTTTTTTTTTTAGGATTATACTGAAATATTCGTGAGAAAAAACTTATTTCAAAAGCTTAAAATCCGTTTAAACATATTTCTATTGTGAAATTTAGGCGCTGTTTCGCCATTTATGTTGTGACGACTTTGTTCTTCAATGCTATGTTTAGATCCTGACGAATTTTATCCGTTACCTTTCACTACTGAACCTTTCAATAGGATGGATTTTTCATTTTTCGTTAAAATTAGATAATAATAATTTTTCTTTTCCTTTTTGGCCCGATTTCTATTCGCAGTAGAAACTTCGTCTCGGGGTTTAAAATTTCCTTCTCTTTGCCTGTAATTCCAGACGTGAAATAGAAGTATTAAAGATTTCATTTAAAACTGCGATATAAATCCAACTGCATTTTATTTAACCCGCCCCCTCCTTTTGGATTACCCGTTTTCCCAATAGAAAAAATATTCTTTATAAACCCTATGTTTTTTTATCAAAAAATTCAGCAACTTTAAAAAAAGCGAAAAATTTAAAATCCGGACACATTAATGCACAATTGGACATTTCTTCCAACATTCATGGTGAACTCATTATTTCGCAAATTAGAGGAAGACAGGTTAAGAATGAATGAAAAAAAGCATGACATACAAATAAAATGCGGTGAAAGGATAGATAAAAGTAATAAAATAAAAATAAATTAAGACAGATGTGGTAAAAAAAATATCAATTAAAGTCTGCAGCATTCATTTTGGCTTTAAATTTAAATGAAGTATTCTCTAATTTCCATTGTCATACGTTTTGACATCATGACATTTTTTTTTATTTTAACTCTTTTGTCTTTCATATATTAACGCATTTTGACTATAAAAAAGACCCGTCCAAGCTTTGCTGGTATGAATAGGATAAATTTTGAAGTTGAACATACTATTCCTATTTTTGGTCTCTCTCAAGATATGACATTCAATGTCTTTGGTATTTTATATTTCTTCCGTGCTTAGCTTCAAATTTATTGAGCAAATGTTTAACCTTTTCAAATGAACTGGTGACCTGGGCCAAGTAGAGAAGGGATGAAATCTTCATTAAAAAAACGATTTCCGTTACAACCTTCTACACAAAATAATTTTATGTTACAAAAAGATTCGTCTTAATTGTATCAACATTCCCCATAGTAGGGCAAGGAAATTTGCCTACTGGCAGATTGTGAGACAGGTGTTTTTTTAGGCCACCGGGTTGGGTTGTTAGCCGTACGCCTAACACTTATATTAGACCTGGACCAACGATTTAAGATGGATTTAGAACCTTTACACACAACCATGGCCCCGACGAGACTCGAACCCAAAACGTGTGGCATCGACAGCCGGAGCATTAGTCACTTGGCCATCACGCCCCATCCCTTTATTATTACTGCCTCAATATCCACCTCAAAATCACCCCAAGTGCTATATACTTTGCCCGTGGTGAGATATCCATACGTAATCAGATTAAACACAACCGCAAGTATTCTTGGAGGTTAAGGGGCAAATTTCTCATACACAAGTGGCATCTAAAAAGACATCTGAATAACTTTGGAATTTTCAGCCGGCACGATTACATTGTTGTCTGCCCACTTGTGAGTGTCCAATGTTTTGGCATTGGAATTCTTCTCTTCAGCTGTAAGCAATCTCCGACCACCTACAATTTGTCGTTCAGTTAAAACGACCAATAAGGGAACAGCACATCGTTTAATTTTGAAAACACTTACCCCAATTAGCTGTGTTCAAAATTGCTGTCTTGTCCGGAAACAATGATAATTGATCATATCGAAATGTATTCCCAAAGGGATAGAGGTTATCATAAACATTCACCACATTTTATATATATAAATTACTAATAATTGTACACTACACATATAAAATATTTTCAAATACTGGGCGACAAGAAATTGCTATTTATTTTCATTCAAATTTTCTACTTTTTGAAAAAAAAATACAAGTTTAATTTATGCTTCTTCATAAGTCTTAGATTTTTCCAGAGGGAAATACTTTATTTTTCTACATACGTATAAAAGAAAATATTTTTCCCAATTAACAATTCTTTTTTTAACAGGTAATTTTTTTATTTCTTGAATGGACATATAGTGATTTGCACAATTTAAGAGGTTTAAAATATTAATGTTTCAATAAAAAAATTCTTTCCTAAGGGAATACATGATTTCATCTGAAGTATTTGAATCAATTATAGGATGTTAAAATTAAATGAATGTTCAACAGGGTTCTTCAAAAAACGGATTTATTTATTCTATATTAAAAGAATGATTTTGTTTATTTGTTTAACCCAAATTCAAAATGAATTAAAATACTTGGAAATAAAATTTATTAATTGAAATTTTGTTAATAATATATAATACCGAATTAACCTGATTCCCATTTATAATTTATTATTAATTCTCTTTATTGCATCAAGTTTTAAATCTTGAGACAGTTGTAGAAACTTCTTACAATTAATTACATAAGATTCTTTCTATTCGTAAACAAACATAAGTATAGAAAACGTTAAAAAAAAACACCCCTCTGCAATACCTGTGGAAAATTTAATACAAGTATGAATGTTGAGAATTTGCTTTCTAAAGAATGTGTACTTAAAACAGAAAAATTAAAACTTTATTTTTGTAATAAATAAGATCTTATTTAAAAGTTTGTGCAACTTCCCTTTGATATTATGTAACGATACATTTTTTTTTTAATTTCAGCAATTCTAAGAACATGAGATTCACATACTCAGCAATTATTGTAGGTACAGTAAGGTAAAACTAACACTATGAATAATCAAATAAAAAAACGAGTTTTTTTTTCCTTTAAAAAAAAAAGAAAGTGTTTGCACTTTCTTTTCTTCAATTCCCTCTCTGAAATTGTGTCGAATTAAAAAAGTTTCGTATGAATGATACTTTCAAGAACTTTTATCGCTACTTTTACATTTAAGCACTCGAAATTTTTTTTTGTAATTATGACGAATGTAGTACATTGTTTTCTCGTTTTTATTCGTTTTAATTAAAATATTTTTATGGATAAAACATTAAATTCCCTACACATTTTTTTTTTTTTTTTTTTTTTACATATTTAAAAGGAATGCTTTTCTGTGAAGTGTGATAGTAATGAATAAATGTTTTATTTTATAATGTGAAAATAATTAAGAAACTAATTGTAATTTTGGAAACTTTAAAGGGTAGATAAACCAAATGTCTTCAATTAAAAACGAATAAACGCAGGTTTCGGCTTTGAGACACTTTTAATCAAAGAAAACTAAAAAATAGTTGCTAGCAGATAAATGCATTAAAATGTGCTTGTTCAAATTTAAAGCTTAATAGTAAGTGTTATTTATAACTTAATTATATACATATTTTTTAAATCTCACTCATTAAATTGTCAGCTTTAAGAATTAATGTTGTTAAAATAAGAGTAAATTAAAAATCAAAATAAATATTAAATTTTTTGGAAAATTATAGGGTCCATGCCTTTTTAATCAAATTAAATGTATATTTAAATGATATTTATATAAATAATTTTTATTTATAATTTATATTTGTTATAAATGAGAATTTTGAAATTTATGAATGCCATAGTTCTATATCATATTTTATGATAGGATGTATTTTAAAAATTACATTTAAATATCATATAATTAAATGTAATTTTAAACAATAAATAATAATAGAATAAATAAATAATTTAATTTTTAAATAATAAATAGTAAATAAATAGAATAGAAAATATAAATAAAGCCAAATTATTTACTTAAATATAAATAAATTAAGTAAATATTTTTTTTAATAGATAAATATATAGATATACAATTTTATTATAATAGTGCTTATAAATATCTTCTACAAAAATATTTTTAACCAGTAAACGTTTTCCATTTCATTTTTGATATTTAACATAGTGCTTGCATAAAATTAAAAATTTAATAAATGTATCTAAAATAAACTTTAAAGATATTTTAAATTGAAATACGAATTATTAATAATTTCTTTTAAGAAACTAGGCACTTTATTTCAACAACTTATATATCATATGAAGCAATAACGAAAAGTGAAGTAATTTTAAAAGAGTCTCAGCAATTATGAATTAGCATTAATTAAACTGTCTTTAAGAATCTCTCCACTATACTGCAGGATACAAGTTCCATAAATTCTGGGAAATTAGTCGATAGATATCTTTTCAGAAGGATTAAGATTGTAATTCGTGTATCAGTTATTTATCCATTCTCAATATTAAGAAGATAACCCACTTGTGTTAATAGGATTAATTATACATTAATAAAATCCTTAAATTAATATTTGTAAATAATTAGAATTACATTGTATAAAAGTAACTGTTTAAAGGAATTGCTTATATTTCATCCGGATAATTGAATAAATATTAACTAATTAACGTAATTAATTAACTAATTCGTACAAGACTAAATGTGAAAGAAATAGAAATTTTTTTTTCTAAATTGTTTTATTTTTCTGAAATAAACTTTATACTCTAGTTTAGTTAAAAAAATTCAAAAAATAAAAATAAATTATGGTATACATTTTACATAAATGCTATACAACTTCAATACGATTGTAAATTCTCGTGGAGAGAATAAGTTTAAAATAATGGAAGTTATAATTATATCTAAAATGTAGATGTCTTCATTTAAAACATGTATACCCTTCAGACTTTGAAGTAATTAAATGAGTTAGATCTTTTCATAGGACGATGGTAATGAACATAATTAATTAAAAACAAGTAATATAAAAAAAAATAAGTCAATTCCTACTTTTTTTTCGCTATATTGCAGAAAGTCCTTTATAAATAAAGTTGAAATTTTCCTCTTATATCTGGCGCCATCTATTGGTAGATACATGCAGCTTAAATCCAAAAAAAAATGTTAAACTAAAATTAATTAATTAAATTTAATTACTGGATCAATATTTGAAAAAACTGTATTAACATCCAGTGTCATCCACTTCAAGTTCAAAAAAATGTATTTGAACTTGAGTGGATGAATAAAAAGTATTTTATGAACGATTGAAAATTTGAACAAGATATATATAGGGAGAGTGTGAACTAATAGTAGGAATTGAATTAATTTAAATATATACACTGAAATATCTGAAATTATGTTAATATATTTTAGAAATTAAGGGGATTTTGGGTGATTAAGGTGATTCAAATGAAATGTGTGTTTCCGGGTTTTTCTCCTATACGATATTCAAATGCGACCTAGTTCCCACTGAAACTTCTTCCGGAAGACACTGCCTTTCTTCTTCAGTGTCACTGAACCAAGTCAGACTTCTATCGACGAGTGCACCCTCACAACACTTCCCCCCTTTTCCTCCTTAAAGGGTGCCATGAGACCACACTTATTCTCGGACTTTGATCTAGATGTTGCTGTGCACCAAGTGGGATAAGAAACAACAAGTAAAAAAAAAAAAAAAATTAAGTCAATTCCAATTTTTGTTCACTATATTGCTGAAAATCCTTTATAAATAATTTTCATTCACTTTTTTAAGTCAGAAAAAATTATCTCTCTCTCACACACACTTTCCTCTCTCTCACTCATTTATTCACATGTTTCATTTTCCATTTTGTTGACACAGACTAGACCCAGAATGAAAAAAGAATCTGAAAAAATCAAATTTATTTTTGCAGCGATCTACACGCTTCGCCACTGACGGTATTTATTCCTAAATTTATATCCTGTTTAATATCTTCTTTATGAGAATTTTTTTTCTCTCATATAAAACTAAAATTAATATTTGAAAAAACTGTATTAACATCAATGTCATCCACTACAAGTTTAAAAAAGTGTAATTTGAACTTGAGTGGAATGAATAAAAATTATTTTATGAAAACTATTGAAAATTTGAACAAGATATATATAGGGAGCGTGTGAGCTAATAGTAAGAATTGAAAAAACAATTTTAGCCTAACAAAACATATTCTCAAAAGGATTTTAAAACGCATAAGGAAGTTTTGTGCAGTTTTTTTTTTTTTTTTTTTTAGGATTATACTGAAAGATTCGTGGGAAAAAACATTCAAAAGTTTAAAATCCATTTAAACATATTTCTATTGTGAAATTTAGACGCTGTTTCGGCATTTTTCCAGACTTTGTTCTTCAATGCTATGTTTAGATCTTGACGAATTTTATCCCCTACCTTTCACTACTAAGCCTTTCAATAGAATGGATTTCCCACTTCTTTGAAAATTAGATGAAACTATTTTTGAGCCCATTTCTATTCGTCGTACTAGAAACTTCGTCTACTTTCGGGGATTAAAATTTCCTTCTCTTTGCCTGGAATTCCAGACGTGAAATAGAAGTATTAAAGATTTCATTTAAAACTGCGGTATAAATCCAACTGCATTTTAGATAACACTATCCCTCTAGAAAAAATATTCTTTATAAACCCTATGTTTTTATCAAAAAATTTGACAACTTTAAAAAAATGGAAAAAATAAAAATCGGACATATAGTGCATTGCTTCCAACATTCGTGAAAAAGTCATTCTTTCGCAAATTAAAAGAAGACATGCTAAGAATGAATTGAAAAAACATGTCATACAAATAAAATGCTTTTAAAGGATAAATAAAAGTACTAAAATAAAAATAAACTAAGATAACTGTGTTAAAAATAAATTAAGATCTGCAGCATTAATTCTGGCTTCCTTCTTTTTGCTTGGAATTCTAAACATGAAATAGAAGTACTAATGATTTCATTTAAAAGTTCGATATAAATCCAACTGCATTTTATGTACCCGACCCCTCCCGAAAAAATATTCTATATAAATCGTATGTTGCTCAATTTTTGCAAAAAGACTAAAGGAAAAAATCGGACAGAGTACACAGAAAGTCATGGCTGGCTTCGAACGTTCGTGACACATTCCTTCTTTCCTAAATTAAAAGAAAACAGGATAAGAATGAAATGAAAAAAACATGTCATACAAATAAATTGCATTTAAAAGATAAATAAAAGTACAAAAATAAATATAAACTAATATAACTCTGGTAAAAAAAAAAAAAAAACTAAAGTCTGCAGCATTCATTTTGGCTTTAAATTTAAATGAAGTAATGTCAAATTTCCATTGACACACGTGTTGACAGAGTAAACATGCATCATGACATTTTTTATGTTAATTTTTTTTATTTTCTCATTTGTCATGTATATAAATATAAATAACTCTTTTTAATAACTAGCTAAAAAAAACCATCTCAAGCTTTGTTGGTACGAATTGGATAAATTTTGAAATTGAACATACCATTCATATTTTTGGTCTCTCTCAAAATATGACATTCGATTTTGTTGTTCTTTTATATATTCTTCCATGCTTAACTTCAAATTTATCGAGCAATTTTTTAGCTTTCTCTAATTTTTATTACATCAAACTCAGTGACTTCAGCCTTGTAGAGAGAAAGGAGGAATTATTCAATGAAAAATCGATTTTCATTTAATTGTTATACACAATACATAGTTTTGTATAACAAAAAGAATAGTCTTCTTCATTGGGGCCTTAACCCCACGTTGGGCCGAGGCCGTCTGCCTACTGGTTGATTTCGAGACAAGAAATCTTTTCGTTTTTTAAATTTTATTTTTAGTCACGGGATAGGGTTGTCAGCCTTATGCTCAACAGTCATATTAGATAGGGACTTACGGCTTAAGGGGGTTTACAAACCACTATAAACATCAAGGCACTAATGGGACTCGAAGACGAAACCTGTGGCAACGAGCGCCATCCACTCGGTCATGAGTCACCACAAAAGATTAAGATATGATATTTATATGAATAATTATGGTATTTTTTAAATTTTCATTATCTAGGTATAATAGCGAGGCATAATGGCCGAGTGACTAGCGCATTGGCGCTCGGTGCCACAGGTCTCGGGTTCGAGTCCTGGTGGTGCCATGAATGTTTGTAGGGGTTCGACGTCCACTGTAAACTGAGGAACCGGTCTTATATAACTGTTGGGTTTAGGGCTGACAAATCTACCACGTAAAAAGAAAAACATCTTCTGTCTCAAAATCTGCCAGTAGGCAGATGGTCTTGACCCTGCACGGGGCTTTTTTCGACAATGATGATGATAATGGTTATGATGATGATGTATAATGACGCATAAAAACTAAAACAATTACTTAGTACAATTTATTCGTGCTCTTCGTATACTTGTTTTCATGAATAATTATTTTTTAGGGGTTAATTAATTTTTAGGGGTTAAGGGCTAATTTTTGTTTTAACTATTATAATCTTATTTTAATTTTTTTTTAAAAATAACTGAATGAGTATTAATTGAATTATGTAAATAATAATTGAATTTAATTAAATAAAAATAATTGAATGAGTATTAATTGAATTGAATTTATTAAAAAGTAATTGAATTAAGTATTATTTAAAATTTTTAAATGTTTATTTTGTTACGTAAATGTTGTTATTAAATCACTCACATGAGGGGAAAAGTATCCACCAAATTTTCCAGCTAATAGCCCAGAAAAAGAAAAATTAATTGAAAAACCAATTTTCATCAAAACATTCTGGACAGGATATATTTTAATTGTTATAAAATTGAGACGAACGGAGAATAGTGTTACAAAACAAGTTTTTGTTTATCTGTATATATAATTATGGTTTCTATTCCCTAACAAAGTACTCAGTAAAAGAAAATAATGCACTTAATAATGAAATAATATATATTTGATTTCATGAATGTTTTTTTAGAAAGCAAATTTTACATTACAATTGTATTGCTTAAAAATATATTAAAAAAAGTTCTTCAATATCATAAAATATTATATACTTTAAACCTTTTAACGAATCAAAAATATATTTTTTAACGCTTATCTTATCATTTTTTTATTGTTATACTTATTCATAATTAAAATATTCTTCAAATTTTCATTAAATGACACGAGTTTAATTAATGGCATTAATGATTGACATTAACATTAAATTAACGCATGACGTTAGTGTTAACGCTTATAATAACGTGATTCTTTCTTTAAAATACTAGAATTTGCATAGCCACAATTAACGTTTTTAAACTGTATAATTTGAGCCACATTTATTGTGTTAGGGAAAAAATTATATTAAAAATACAATAAATTATCTAAAAATTTCACTTTATTATCCCTTTTAACTATTTTGTATACCAAATATAGCAAAGATATAGAAAATATAATAAATGTCCTCGAAGCTTTTATAAGAAGCATTCATGTTATTGTAACATTTATGTTTTCTACTAACAAGATATTTTTACGTACGTGATATGAATTCCCCCATCCCTATTTTTATTATCATAAGACCTCCCATTGAGACATCTTAGAAGCTACAAGAAAAATAATGTTGAATAAATATTAATAATTTATTTACCAAGATTTATTGGATGAACATTTATATAATAATCAAAATTTCTAATATTTACTATATTATATGAAGTGCTTTTACTTATAAAATATTTTTTATTGTTTTTTTATATATTATTACAATAAATTTAGCCTATAGACGTATATTATAGAAAATTGTACATTAAAATATAGTTATAAATAAAATGCTTACATTGATAGAAAAAATCAAAAGGATGTCCATTATTATAAATGGTAGTATATAAAACGTAAATATGGAAATATAGGAAAAGTTTTAGATTAGTTAATCAATTTTTAATTTTTAGTTACAGATCACATGGACATTTAATTTGAATATATTTATTCCTTAGTAATAAAGCAATTTCTATAAAACAATATCCATATATTTTATGAGTAAAAAATTGACTACGTTGGCATTTAACACTTCATTATTATTATGTTCATAATACTTTTTGAAATTTGATTTCTAATTATATTTCATGCAGAAAAGGAATAATGCTCTTCAAATGAATAAATTCATCTCGTATTTCGGATGAGTTGGTGTTTGTGTGACACACAAATATTCCATGTTTCAGGCATATTGAGTTTAACACCTTCTAGGTAGATTAATCAGAACTTGAAGCGGAACTGATGCTTCTGAGTGTACAAAAGAGGCAAAGTAATGTATTTTGAGCTTGAGTAATATCTTGTTTTGAGTTGAATTAAAGTATTGTAATGTAGTTTGAGCAATATCTATTAATTAATTAATTAAATAAATATAAGTTAAAATAATAAATGAAATGGGATATAAGCATGGAATACAAAATATTATGACAGCGTATAATATGCAATCCTTGAGATTTTACAGAAAAGGCAAATGATTAAAGTGACATTATGGACGTAGTATTGAACTAATATTTCAAGGATAATGATTTCAATTAATAAAGTTTCATTAATAATCAATTTAATCATAATTATCAATTAATAAAGTTTATTAAAATTAATTTTTCCCTTGTTTCATTTCTGCATTCTTTTTTTTTTTTTTTTGTGTCAGTGTAAGCAAAAATTTTAACAAGAGTTTTCAGATGGCACGATTCTAGAAGAAGAAAAGTAGGTGCAAAATGGAATGTCTCCAGTTCCTCCTCAAGAATAGAAATCATAAAAACAATTTTTAATATTTTGAAGTAAACCTCTGAAACTCATTACTTCTTACTGATCAAATATGGACATTATATGATACTGGACATTATATGATACTGGACATTATGAAAGTCGTCACTATGAAATACAACTCATAAACTAAAACATTAAAATATCGGTATTAAAATGCGGATTATTCTGTGGGGTTTAAAATATTAAAAAGTGAGGCATGCCTTAAACTAGACGTTTCGGTCTTCCTTTGTATATTCAATGATAGTATAACTATAAATTAAAATAATAAATGAAAGAAGATATAAGAATGGAATACAAAATATGATGGCAAATTATAAATCGAAGTATAAAATACAAAATGCAATTGATTAAAGTTACAGAATGGATGTAGAGAATTCAACTAATATTTCGAAGATAATCGTTTCAATTAATAACATTTAAATAACTACCAACTCAATCATAATTAATCCTCAATTTAATAAAGATTTTTAAAATCATTTTTCATTTGTTTCATTTCTGTGTCAGTGAATACAAAAAATGTTCAGAAGCATTTTAAGATCGCTTGGTTTTGTAACCGGAAAACTCGTTGCATATTTGAATGTCTCCAGTTCCTCCTCAAGAATAGAAATCATATAAAAATTGAAATATTTCGAAGTAAACTTCTAAAACTCATTACTTCTTACTGATCAACAAAGTACATTGTATGATACTGGCTATTATGAATGTCATCATCATAAGAGAGAACGCTTAAACTAAAACACTAAAATATCTATATTAAAATGTGAGTTATTCTGTGGGTCTTAAAATATTAAAAGGTGAGGCATGGCTTAAACCAGATGTCTGGGATGTCCTTTATATATTTAAGGATAATTAAATGCTTGGCAAATCCTTAGAAATTAATAGAGAGGATATGGAAAATCATCATTACGAGAAACAATGTATAAGCTAAATCATTAAAATATCTGCATTTAAATGTGGGCAATTAAAATTAAATTAAGTACAATTACAAATTAAATTAATTACAATTACAATTAATGAAATTACAATTAATAACAATTACAAATTAAATTAATTACAATTATAAATAATAACAATTACAATTAACATATTGAAATGTGAGGCAGGACTTAAACTAAGCGTTTCGGTCTTCCTTTGTATATTCAATGATAGTTAAAAGCTTCGCAACTTCTTATGAATTAATAATGGGTGACATTGAGGCTCACTGAATTGCTGTTTTTCTGAATTTTCCACTGATATAATTACACACGAAGTCTTTCATTTGCATGATGATGTAAATCAAAAGTAAATCCGTCCGTTCAAGTGACCATCTTATAATATTCAGCAATGTAACAGGCGAACTTGTCCACATCATGCTTTTATTTCGATTAATCACATTTAGACCAGACATACACAAATTGAACAAGCCGTAATTTAGCAAAACATTTTGACATCTGTTAACAATCAGCTTTTCGTTCAATCGGTTTGAAAGTTGTTTTATAAGGTATTGGAGGGATAAGGAACTCAAATGTAATAGTTTCAAAACTCGAAAAATCGAACATCTTAGGTGGTACTTTGGTTGTACGATAGCTTAAATGTGTTGTGTAGCTTAAATGATTTCTCAAATGTATTTTATATCAATATATTATGTATATATTATATTATAATATACATAATATATTGATTAATATATAATATATATCAATATATTTTATATATAATATTATATTATATTATTCTATATATATATATAATATCAAATATATTTTTTTATTAACATATACATAAAACAATAATAATTATCTATTTAATATCTTTTATCTAAGATAATATAAAATATATAATTACTTGAAGTTTAATACAGAAAATAAATAACTTCGTGAGATTTAATAATTTCCCTTCGTTTATATTTTACACTAATTTAAAATATATATATATATATATTGCTAACACCAGTCACTCATTTTAATTAAAAAATCAAAGGTTAAAAATTCATCTGAATAATAAAATTCAACATTAAAAAGTAATTTACAAAAATATTTGTAATCAAAATGGACAATTAGAAATCTGTAGCAAAAATCAAATTCTACTGAATCTGTTCATTTCCTTTACGCGGAGATTCTTAAATTTCAGCTACTTCTAAGAATCCTGAACTTCTTTTTAAATGAAATGCCTGTTGATTTATCAGGTTTGTAATAAAGAAATCATAAAATTCCATGAGTGTATGAAAGACATCTTCGTCATATTTCATTCTCGCACACTTAAAAAAAAAGTATTCATGATAACTTTTAAAGTCCTTTAATATTGCTTCTTAAGTCTCCTTAGATACTTGCACATTAAGTAGCAATGTCGATGTAAACTATTTCGTTTTCGTGTGTTAGCAATTTGCAAGGGACACCATACTATATCATGCAAAACTTATTCAGTTTTTTTGCGAATTTTAAGTCATAACTACTTAATATTGTAATTAGAACGGCTCGAAGTTTTTTAATTATTTCACCAGAGGCTCTTAAGCTCATTTGTGTTGTAAAAGGCAACTCAGCAGTTCGAGTTTAATTTTAATAACTGTTGCCATGAGGCGAAATACCTTAAAAGGAAATCCTTTGACGACATTGCACAACGGAAAAAGTTCATTCTTGACAAACAAATGAAATGGTTGCATTTAACAATTATTTTTTAACGAAGATTTTTTTTATATTCTTTTGTAATAATCTTAGTTTTAAATTATGTTGGACAGTGAACGATTTCTGACTAAGATCCCCCATTCTCTTTTAAATACCAATTGTTCTTTTTCCAATAAGATCTTAAAAAAATTTATGATACATTTTTTGTTGTTCTCAATTTCTCATGATGTCATTTATACCTTTTCTACTTAGATATATTATTTCTCTCATATCAGAATCTAACATAAATACTGAGTTTTAGTATTAGCGAATGCAAAATTTTATAAAGAAACCGATAAATATATATATATATATTTTTTAAACCGTATAGCAATTTTTTTAAACCGTATAAAAAAATATCTACTGTCTCAAAATCTGGCAGAAGGCCTTGGCCACCATGGAGCTGTTGCGCCAATAAAGAAAAAGAATTGCCTTGTCAAAAAATGTTTTAATATTTTAAATTCATAATACATTCTTCTAAATTTAATTTAAATTTCTTAAATGCATACTTACATTCATTTATCTTTTTATTATTAAATAGTTAGAAAGAAGCGTAGAAAAAAATTAATCTATTCATTAGATTTTTAATAACCGCAAATAACCGCAAAAAATAATTTCTCAATACAGTTGTTGTTAATAAAAACGGATATTATTCAATATTATTGATTTTGCTATTTTTAATTTGAAAATGTAAAACTCTATGCATTCAATATATTTTTATAAAATTGCTATCTTAATTTTTAAAGTAACTCTGTTTATTTACCTTTTCATATTTGAATAAACTTTGAAATCATTAAAAGTTGAAAATCACACCTCAATTTTCTAAAATTTCAAACGATGCGTCAAAAGCTTCACACTGCTGATCAACCGGTAATTTTATTTTAATTTTCTAGAAATTTTTCTGGATTTTTAATTAATGAATTAAATGTTAAATATTTCGATTTTCTTCATTGCGTAGTTTATGTTGATATTAGTTTGAAAACGAAAAAAAAAAAAAATATTTCCACGAATAATTTTGTTTTGTCACTTTTTCTTTTTTTCTTCTAATCACTCAATAACACTGAATTTCAAAAAACATGAAAGGAAATGTAAATATTCGCTCAAATAAATACTTGCACATCCTTTTTCGAAATTTACACGTCGATTCTTTGTTTTTACATCGTATTTCCAGCTGACAAGATATTTTTGAATTTCTGCGAAATGTAGGGGATATTTTGGAATTTTGTTCAGTTATTTTGCCTCAAGTCTTGCATTTGAAATTTTTTTATCTTCATCTTTTATTGCAGTCTATGCATACTACATACAAATCTTTAAATAAATATGTTCATTATATTTTTAAAGTTTCCTGAAATTTTCATAGCAAATTTCTCAACATATTTGTTCTTTAAAACATAATAGAAATCAATACTATAAATTTAGTTAATTTCATTTGAAAATGTAAAATTACATGCATTCAACATTTTTTTTATAAAATTACAATCTTAATTTTTGCTGCAACTCTGTTTATTTATCTTTGCTTATTTAATAAAACTTGCAATCAATAAGTTAAAATTTACACAACGCTTCCTAAATTTTCCACGTGTAAAACTTCTCGCTGATCAACCAATAATTTTATTTCAACTTTCTAAGAACTTTCCTGGGTTGTTAATTAACAAATTAAATGGTAAATATTTCGATTTTCTGCACTGAATAATTTAATATGTTGATTGTAATGTTTGAAAACGAAAAAATATATTTACAGGAATAATTTTGTGTTGTCACTTTTCTATATTCTTCTAGAATAACACTGAATTTCGAAAACATGAAAGGAAATGTAAATATTCGCTCAAATAAATACTTCCATATCTTTTTTGAAAATTACATGGCAATTATTCTGTTTCTACAACTTCTTTCTAGCTGACAAGATATTTCTGAATTTCAGTGTAATTTAGGGAATATTTTAAAATTTTATTCTTCTAGTATGTCTCTAGTCTTCCATTTGAATTTTTACTTTTTTCATCTTTCATTGGAGTCTATGCATATTATATGCAAATTTTTATTAATTTTTGTTTTTATAAAATATTCAAGTATTCCTGAGTATTTTTATCGATAATTTTCACTTATTCTTAGCCAATAATATGTATTCAATATAATTCTAATTCTAGGCAATTATAATGTTCAACATAATTCTAATTTTAGCCAATAATAATATTCAATATTTTGAAAAGGGTCATGAATAATGTTACAAAAAAATTTTCTCCACAATATGAATTTTTGAAATATATTTTTTATTAAATTTGTCTGGTCTAAAATTATATCTGTGAACATTCGAATATTTTCTATTTTATTTCTTCATACACAGCAAAAAAGCACCTAAATTTGTATAAATCTTATTATTGAATACATTACAATTTTTACATTATTTATTATATTGAATACATTACAATTTTTACATTATTTATTATATTGAATACATTACAATTTTTACATTATTTATTATATTGAATACATATAATAAATCTTCATACACAGCAAAAATGCACCTAAATTTGCAGTCTGAATACGAAATTGAAATTCCAAGATTGTGGGGTACCAGTAATACAATGCCGATGAATTTATCATTTGGAATGACTAACCAATAAAAATATTCAATATATTTCTAATCAATAATAATATTCAATATAATTATAATTATAGTCAATAGTAATATTCAATATAATTATAATTCTAGTCAATAATAATATTCAATATAATTATAATTCTAGCCAATAATACTATTCAATAATCTGAAAAGGGTCATAAATAATGTTAAAATTTTTTTTTCTATAATATGAATTTTTTTTATTAAATTGATCTGTTCTAAAACTATGTTCTATGGCTCTGAATGTTCGAATATGCGACATTTTGTTTCTTCATATATAAAAAAAAATGCGTCGAAATTTGCTATCTGAACACGAAATTGAAATTCCAAGATTGTGGGGTACCAGTGATGGGATACCAATGAATTTATCATTTGGAATGACTTGAGAAAAGACACCCACTACTCCTTTTTGCGTGGGAGGATTTTTCCTTGTCTTTTTAGTACATCTTAGAAGATTTAGGTTTTTTTTGTCTAACGGAAAGAGTGGAATGTCAAAGTTGGAATGAAACATTTATGTCCAAGACTAAAGATAAAGTAAATATAACCTTGATTCTTGATGGTAAAATAAGAAAGTTAGAGGCCATAAAAACTAAATTATTTTTTGTATACTAGTTATCGAATCCATTTCTTACCAGTTTTTCAAAAACTTGTCAATGTGGAAACAATGCAATATATATATTATATAACAATTATAGAATATATATTATTTTTAATCTAAAATAGCGTTGAGAAACATTGCAAATCACTCCACCAAATTTATTGATGCTTTCATTAAGCATATATAAATTTGCTAGCTTTTTTTTTATAAAAGTAACATTTCATATATAGCAAAAAATGCATCTAAATTTGCTGTCCGGATACGAAATTGAAATTCCAAGACTTTGGGGTACCAGCGATTCGATACCAATGAATTTATCATTTGGAATGACTTGAGAAAAGACTTCCACCCACTACTTCTTTTTGCGTGGGAGGTTCTTGCTGTCTTTTTAATGCATCTTAGAAGATTTTAGTTTCTTTTTAGTCGAGCGGAACGAGTAGAATGGGAAAATTGGAATGAAACTTATACTTCCAAGACTGAAGATAAAGTATTTATAACTTTGATTCTTGATGGTAAAATACGAAAGTTCAAAGCCCTAAAACATGATTTTTTTGTATACTAGTTATCGAATCCATTTCTTATCAGTTTTGCAAAAACTTTTCAATGTGAAAACAAGGCAATATATATCATATTATATAACAATTATAGAATAAATATAATTTTTTTTATGTAAAATAGCATTGAGAAATATTGCAAATTTCCACCAATTTTCTTGCTGCTTATATTTAGTATTTGCAAATTTGTTAACTTTAATTATTGAAGTATACATTTCTATATGTCAACACTGAAAGATAATATTGCCTTTTATTAATAAAGACAAATTCTAAAATGTGAAAGCTGCAATGAAACTTATATTTTTAAGACTAAAGTTAAAGTATTTATAACATTGATTCTTTGGTAGTAAAATAAGAAAGTTCAAAGCCCTAAAACTAAATTATTTTTTGTATATAGTTATCAAATATAGTTATCAAAAGTTATCAAATATATTTATCAAATCCATTTTTTATTAACTTTTCAATGTAAAAACAATGCAATATATATCATATTATATAACAATTATAGAATATATATAATTTTTTTTATGTAAAATAGCGCTGAGAAACATTGCAAATAATTTCACCAATTATCTTGATGCTTCTATTTAGTATTTGCAGATTTGTTAACTTTTATTATGAATGTAACGTTTCGATATGTCAACACTGTCTTCATGAAAGGCAATGCTATCTTTTAAGATAAATTTTCAGGAAAACTAACCATTTAAACTAGCGCAAGCCATATTCTGTAAGAGAAAAAAAAATGACGAATAATGCAAGACGCTAATTTCTGCCCTTCACCCACTCTACTTTACGGAAAGGAATGTCTCGGAATGCTAATAATAATGTCTAAGAGTGCGTAATGTTTAGGAATGCGAAATGCTAATATTTGGTCAAGCGTCAAAGGCATTAGATGGTGTTGTGCATTATTTTCTAATATTTTTTAAATCTTAATTATAATTTCACAATCAAATGTTGAATTAGAAGATAAAAGCAATTAAAATGAGTTTCCAGAATATGGTATTATGTTTCGAAACACAGCAAGCAAAGTCTAATCGAAAATTTCGTGTCTTTACCGAAAGTGGGCGTGATAAATCTATCAGCCAGAGGAACAGAACCATTATTACAAGTGTTGGAAGTTGTGCGACGAATTGCGAATGATGATGATGATCTTAAAAATATAATAGGAAAATTTAAACACATTTAAAATATTATTTCGCAATCAATTGTTAAAGTAGAATATATATATATATATATATAGTTCTAATGCAGCTGGCAAACACTTAGACAGCTTGGTATTGGATGCCTTAAGGCAAGCGCTGCACAGACGTACTCACTTTGCATTAGCCAGGGGGCGCGTGTAATTTGAAGATAAGCCACAGACGTGGAGTAACAATGCCCCCACAACGCTCTATGATCCTATTAGAACGGTACCTACTATTTAAAGTGGATTCTGAACCACTACAAACATTCATGACACCGTCGGGACTTAAACCCGAAACTTGTGGTACCGAGCGCCAGAGCGCTAGCCCTTGGCCATTCAGGCCCTTAAAGTAGAATATAAAAGCAATGAAAATGTTATTATATGAGAGAAAACAATTTATGTCACCATGTTATTCACTATTAAATTGACTGCATTGAAACACGTTATTCATTATACAAGAGGATTGTATTAGCCTGATGGATACCATATTGGATTTCCAGAATAGGGAACAACTGTTCCGAAACAATACAAACGATGTCTAACAAAAATGTCGTGTTTATACCAGAAATTGGTATGATAAATCTATAATCCGGAGGATACAAATCTCTAGAGGTGTTCAAAGTTGCACGACAAAATGCGTGTTCAGTATAGTAAGCCCTTCTAATAGTGTAACCCGGTTATCAATAAATTTATTACTTAACTACTTTCTAGAGCAATTTTTTTTCCCAATGCAGCCGGCAAACAGACATGGACGTCTTGGATGCCTTAAGACAAGCGCTGCACAGACGTTACTCACTTTGCATTACCCAGGGGGTGCGTGTAACTTGAAGATAAGCCACGGACGCGGAGTAACAATACCCCCGCTACGCTTTACGATCACATTAAAGTGGATTCCGAACCACTACACACACTACTACACATCCGCCGGGATTCGAACCCGAAACCTGTGGTACCGAGTGCCAGAGCGCTAGCCACTCGGCCATTCAGGCCCCTTCTAGAGCAAATTATTACAGTAGAAGTGTACGGTATCAAAACCATCATTATATAAAGTATAGAGAAATATTATTGTATCGCACTGTCAAATAAGTATTTGGCTAATATTTCCTAATTTATTGTTAACTGAAAATGTGTTCAGATTTGTATACGAAAAACGGGAATACACCCACAGTGTCAATCCATTCAAAACAAGACATTATAAAACTCCTAGTATATAAATGGTACCTGATGGCTGGGTGACTAGTGTCTGGATTCCAGTACCTTAGATTTCAGGTTTCCCTACTGTGCCATGGATGTTTGTAATGGTTCGAAATCCACTTTAAACTGTAGGTCTTATGATTACCTAACTGTAGAAATTTGGGCGTAATACTGACAACTCTAGCGCGTAAAAGAAAACATCACCTCTGGCAGTAAGCAGACGGCCTTTGCCCATCATTGGGTTGTTTGCGCTATGATGAATATAGAAATATTCTCAGAAAAAAAAACTAATGATTTAATTTATTTACAAAATGTTCACATAAGCATTCATAAGAGAATTTTTTTTTGTTCCAATGCAGCTGGCAAACACTTAGACAGCTTGGACTTGGATGCCTTAAGGCAAGCGCTGCACAGACGTTACTCACTTTGCATTACCCAGCGGGCGCGTGTAACTTGAAGCTACGGATGCGGAGTAACAATGCCCCCGCAACGCTCTACGATCCTATTAGGACCGGGACCTACGGTTTAAAGTGGATTCCGAACCACTACAAACATCCATGGCACCGCCGGGACTCGAACCCGAAACCTGTGGTACCGAGAGCCAGAGCGCTAGCCACTCTGCCATTCAGGACCGCATTCATACGAGAATTGTAAAATGTAATTTTCCATCTTGTGTTTATGAAAAAATTGATTTTTGAAGGATTTGATGTTTCTTATATTTTACTTACAATATTTTATGAGTAATTTCTATAATATTTTTTTTTTCTGAAAGAAATCAAATTAAAACATCTAGGAAGTATTTTAATTATTGGTATTAATTAGACAAGAATGAAGTTAAGGCTAATGTAAACAGTGTCACATGTCGCATAAAATTCAAAATGACAGTAATGAAATAAAACTTATTAGATTATATCTTTATTAAAGTAAAAAATAAGACTTTCTTTATGGAATCAAAATAATCAACTTTACGAACGAAGAATTTATATTACTTAATATAAATTAATTAAATTATGATGAGTTAAGAAACCAAAATTATAAAATAAATTTTTTAATGTTTGTTTTTCCAAGATATGAAATTTTTTTATTTGATTAGAATTAAAATTTAAAAAGTATAGTTATCAAGCTATTCTGATTTAGGAATTCACTTTCATTGGCATTAGAATATTTAACTTAGTAATTTATGTGACTTATTTAATCGCACATCAAGTTATAAAAAAAAATCAATGTAAAAACAAAGGCACGAATTAAAATTTAAATAAAAAATTCAAACTTTGTTTTCAGTATAAAATAAAGTGAACGAATCAGTTTTGAATATGTATTTTAGAATGCTTTGTTTTTTTAGATGAATATTAATATGTGTATAATTTTTTTTAAAAAGTTGCCTTTGTGATGAATAAATAATCATTTTTATTAGAGTGCTATTTATTAGAGTTTTAGTTACGCTTGGCTTTGTGAGACGCTAAAACTGGTTCTGGCGATTTTTGAAATGCCTGAATTAAACGAACACAGAATTTGCACTCAATTTTGTTTGCGTAAAGGTATAGAATGTTGCATTCGGTGAGCTTTCATTCCTATATCGGAAAGAAATGTTTAAAACTGATATAAACAGTTCAAACAAGGCAGAGAACGTGTTGAAGACGAAGAGCCCTCTGGTCGACCATCAACCTCAATCAACGAAGCTCACGTCTAAAAAATTTAAGATTTGGTGCTTGAAAACCGTCGATTTACAATTAGAGACCTTGCTGATGATGTTGGAATTTCAGAAGGATCGGTCAATTCCATTTCGGGTCTCAAACGCGTCAAATCTTGATTGGTATCAAAAACATTGACTGCGCCAACTCACACTACATAGATTCTTCGTGACGTGTTTGCTAAAAATGAAACCCATATCGTTCCACATTCACCGAACTCACACCGTGAGACTTCTGGTTATTCCCGAAACACAAAAGACCACTCCGGGGACACCGTTTTGAGTCGAAGTCTTGTTGAAGAGATTCAACGTGAATCGCCGCGCGCTTTGAAGGCCATCCCTGTCAAAGACATTTTAGGATGCATTGAGGATTGGAAAGAAAGTTGGCATAAGTGCATTGTATCAGGAAGGGATTACTTTGAAGGCGATGAAATAAATTTGGAAGAATAAATAAAGAGTTTTTGAAAAAAATAATTGGTTTTACTCTTTGGGCACAATAGTAAACGACAGGAAAAGAATTTAAAAACAAAATACTCTACGCCTTCCATCTGATAAGGGTATATATAAAATACCTTATATTAATTAGCGAAAACGAGCATCGAATCCATAACGTTCATCTCGTAGTACAATCACATTTTTACTAAAATATACCCGTCAAAGAATAAACACTCCATTCTACATATCAAAATGTGGGCCTGAATGACCGAGTGGCTAGCGCTCTGACGCTCGGTACCCCAGGTTTCGGGTTCGAGTCCCGGCGGAGCCATGGATGCTTGTGGTGTTTCGAAATCCACTTTAAGCCGTAGGTCCCGGTCCTAAGATGATCGTAGAGCGTTGCGGGGGCATTGTTGCTCCGCGTCCGTATCTTCAAGTTACACGCGCCCCTTGAGTAATGCTAAGTGAGTAACGTCTGTGCAGCGCTTGCCTTAAGACATCCAAGACCAAGATGTCTAAGTGTTTGCCAGCTGCATTGGAACAAAAAAAATATATCAAAATGTTTCTTTACTCTGAATCATACTATTTATTTTATCTATAAAAGCTAAAATGTCACATAAATTAAAACTTTTTTCTCCAAGCTCAACTATTAATATAAACTTTATTTTTAAATTCTGTAATAGCTTCGAATAACAGACTACAATAACAATAATAAAAATGTTCTTTATTCTTATTCTGCTATTCTTTCTGAAGTCACATGTGCCGTGGGAAAATAGCATTTGGTTTTTAGTTGGAAAGTAAGCTTTTTGCTGAAAGAAAACTAATTTGTCATCATTGCAACTTCCAGTGATCTCTGCGGTTTCACTTTCAGAGTGAAAGGATAATTTATTTTTGGGTAAAAAAAAAATCTAGAAGGTCGCATAAATAAATGATTCTTATGTCCTGAATCACATAAAATAAGAATCTTGCATCCAGTTTTAAAAAAGACATAAAATTCAGCCAAGATACTTTGACCTTTCAACAAAAGTCCGAAGATATTTGTGGTCTAAAAATATAACTTTATCTTCCCCGAAGATATTTTAGTATTGAAAGCGAAGATATTTTAGTATTGGGGAAAAAAAAAAAAAAAAAAAACCAGATGTGAAAAGGAATAAAAAAGTTATTCGATTAGAAAGTTTAATAACAATCGGAAAATCTTTAAAGAGAAATTTTGTTTTCTTTAAATTTATTTTAGAAAATGCATGTTGGCAGTTTAATAAAATTTAATATGAAGTCATTTATTAATATATTTATATTATATTATCATTTATTATTATATTAATTCATTTATTAATATATTGAATTAATTTAATAAGGATTATTTGTTTGTTGATAATTAGTTAATTTTAGTAATGGCTATCAGCTAACAAGATTGAAAATCCTGCATCGTATTTTGAATGTATATTTCATTCTATTGAAAAAAAGAAACATACGAAGTATGTACAAAATAGACAGAACATTTCGTATAAAAAAAGTGCTGAAATTTATGCATTACAAGTTTATTTCAATGAATGTTTCTCTTTCTATAGAGATATTTTGACATTTATACATTATTTAAATTAAATATTGTATATACATATATTTTGTTTTTAATAGCAAGATAAGAATACACAAATTAAAACAAAGAATGACATAAAGAGAACTCATAATAATGAGATAGTGATACGAATTAATATATTGTAGATTAAATTTATATATAGAATATCTTGTATTATAATAATAAAAAACAGTAAATAAATGTATTAAAAAATACTAACATTTATACACGTCATTCTTTCAAGATATGTATTTCTAATTAATTGGTTTCTTAATTTCCCTTAAATTCAGTACATTTTAATAAAAAAGAATTCACACTAAATGAAGGGAACAATGCCTTTAAAGTTTAGTTTTATTTTAAATATAACTATAAATACACATAAAAAGAACACTTTCTTCGTTTTCTTGTAAAAATATAAAGAATTATTTTTAAATATATTTAACTATATTCAGGATGAATTCTGGAAAAAATGGAACTTTGAAATGAAGAGCAAAATGGAATCTTTGGAACGGAAACCAATAAGTAAGAATAAAATATAAACATAAAAATAAAACATTTTTTAACGTTTCAGAATAAAACGTACACTTAAAATTCTATCCAAACAAATTATGATCAGTTTTATTTCATTCTAATTCTTTGCTCCATTTATCATTTGGCTTTTCTGAGAAGGCTTGACTGTCAGAATTTCTACAAAGCATACCATGAATAATTCCTTAGAATGAATTCAAAAAGAAAGGAGCTCGGCGAATTCGATTTTCTTCGTTCTTTTTTAGGACCAATAAGATGCGGTGATATATATATATATACATATGACACTCCTGAAAACCATTTTCTTGATCAAAAATAAAATGAGTTTCCCTGTCCATGACAGAACTGGTTGTAAATTCCGAAGAAAATTCGATGCACTTTCTTTTATTTTATATAGAGACTTTAAATTCTTTCCCTGAAATGTTGAAGTATTTTATATCTGAAAGCTTTTTTTATATCATGATATAAAAGCCCCTTTCTCTGACGATTGATCTTTAAATAACTTTAAAAACAGTGTTCAATTGTTGCTGACATTTTAAATTTAAAACAAATAGTCTAAACGCTTTATTTGCTAAAACAATGATATTTTTAAGTAACCTTATTTCCATGACATAAAATGTTTATAAGCGACCAGATGTCCAGTCTGGCAATCGGTGCCAATCGGTCCCAGTGGTACCATGGATGTTTGTAGTGATTCGGAATCACTACAAACATCCATGGAATCACCAACTTTGGTCAACTTCAACTTCGGTCCCTGTCTAATATGACTGTAAGACGTAGGGCTGACAACAATACCTCGTAAAAAGGAAAATATCTGATGTTTTAGAATTTGGTAGTAGGAAGATGACCTTGGCCCACGATGGGCTGTTGCGCCAATGAAGAAGATGAATATATGAGTAAATTATTCAATATTTCAAAAGGGTTCTGTGAATATGTTAAATAATTTAGCGTCGAGCGTTGGACCTAAGGTTGATAATCCTATCCCGTAAAAAGAAAACTCCTGTCTAGAAATTTGCTAGTAGGTCTTGGTTCAGCAGGGTGGCTGCCACGCCATGGAAAAAAAATTATAATATGTTTATGTAATAGTTAATAATAGTTATCTTAGTCTACATTTAATGAATGCCCTTTTTCAAGTACTTTATACTCATGTGTGTATTAATTTTCAATTACTTCGGATTTATTTGAGCAAGTACGCCTTTAAATTATAACAATGATTTAATATGGATCTTTTAAGTTTTAGCTATATTAAAAATTACATTAGAAAAACAGTGCTATTCCGTTTTATGGAAATACGGAAAACTTATTATGCCGTAAGCGATTGTTGCCGAACTAGCTGAAAACTGTAACAAGTTGGCAACTAAAATACCTTTTACGTCCCAAAATAGTTCGTTGAAATTTTAAATGATATTTGGAAAATCCCAGAATTTAAATGAAGATTTAACGGTCCTTTAAAGTGAGATTTATAAAAAGACTAAAATATCAATTGTTGTTCAGAATAGTTTCTAAGCGACTGGCGCAATATACTTTGAATAAATTTTCAATTTTTTGTGGCCCGTTTGTTATAGTTTTTTATCATTGTAATGTGTCTGCATGAAAATTTGTGAAAAGCAATAGCTTTTAAATTATGAAATCTTTACTAAAAAACTTAAATATATCTCATTGCAAAATTGCAAAGTATGCATTTTCAAACATCAATGTTAGTATCTAACACAATGTTAGTACTTTAACAAGGAACCTGCGGTACTGAGTGCCAGAGCGCTAAACACTCGGCTATTCAAGTTATCATTATAAAATAGACATATAAAAAGGTCCAAACGAAATAAACCAACAATTTTGAAAATTAATTTCAACTTTGATGTACTACTGTGTCCAAAAAATAAAACCAATTTTCAATTTAAAATTCCCAGTACTTAAGGAATTTCATTTTTTTTCTATTTTAGGTTGATGGCACTGTCCTTGAAGTCTGTGTGAAATTTGACGTCAAAATATTCATTAGTTTTTGAGTGACGCTTGACTTTGTGAGACGCGAAAACTGATTCCGGCGATTTTAGAAATGTCTGAATTAACTGAGCAAAGAGCTTGCATTAGATTTTGTTTGTGGAAACGCATAGAATGTTGCAGAAAGCATTCGGTGAGCATTCCTATATCGGAAAAAAAATGTTTAGAAGTGGTATATACAGTTCAAAGAAGGCAGGGAACGCGTTGAAGACGAAATCCCTTCGGAGTTTTGCTGCTTGCAAACCTTAGATTTACAATTAGACGCATTGCTGATGATGTTGGAATTTCAAAAGGATCGGTCAATTCCATTTTAGGCCGCAAACGCGTCAAATCTCGATTGGTACCGAAAACGCTAAGAATGCGCCAGCTCCTACTGCATTGATTCTTCTTGAATGTTTTCGTCAAAAATTTATTCCATATCGTTCCACAACCACCGTATTCCCACCGTTAGACTTCCGACTATTCCCTAAACTCAAAAGACCACTCCGGGGACACCGTTTTGAGTTGATTGAAGAGATTCAACGTGAATCGGAATCGTGAACTTTGAAGGCCATGACTTTCTCGCATGCATTGAAAAGTGCATTGTGTCCGGAGGGGATTACTTTGAAGGCGATGAAATAAATTTGGAAGAATAAATAAAGAGTTTTTGAAAAAAAATAAATAATTTTGTCTTACATTTTGGACTCAGTAGTATGTCAAATTTTAATAATACATGATAAACACATAAATTATTTAAAAAAATGCACTACATTTCAATAATATCTATTAACAATGAAAGAATCAGAGTTTTCTTATCAAATGAAAAACGTGAAAAATATATGCGAATAACTTATTAGAACAGTCATCAAATACGCTATTATTTTCAGAAAATGAAACTTCAGATAATAACATATTTCGAAATCCTTTTTTTCCTGTGTCAATTAAAAGCGCCGAAAGAAAAACAGCAATAAAAAAAGCATTGCATGCATTTGAGTACTTTGACAAATAACAGAAAGGAACGGAACGCATTGATATTTCAGTCGCTGCATATAAAGATGTCTTGCATCTTAGGGAGAAACAAATACCTCGGGCTACATAATAAATGCGACACTTCTCGCTTTGTCTGTTTTATCCGATTTTATTGCATGTAAGTATTTTTTTTTTATTCTTCGATTTGATGTAACTTTCGGCTATCAAGATAAGATATTCGCTTTCATTTTGCTGTCAACTTTGATTCGAATGCACTTGGTACTTTTTTTTTCTAATGCAGTTAAATTTAGTCTTGAGATATATATATCGGAAATATTTTTTTAAAAAATTAAATAATGTTAGTCATGGAAAATTAATAAATATTCAAATATTGAAAACATCCAAAAAAATTACAATTTCAAAGAAGTATACTTATTATCTGATAGTTATTTATAGTAGTGATAAATAAAATAAACTAAATAACTTTTCTTTGAAAGTTAAATAAAAAAAAATACGATATTTTTGTATTTTTCTATAAAACCTTTTTAAAAAATAACAAAAATGTATTAAGTTTATGCAAATAATATTGATTTTAATATATTTTAACGCTTTTAATTTTAGTGCATCATTTTAAAATTACAAGTTTTATAAACAATATTTGAACTATAATTTCAATAAAGCTCGATATTTGAATAATCAGTTTTCTGTCTTAAAAATTATTATATTTTTTGTAAGAAATAATTTTTTTTGTAATACATATATATTGTTTATAATTATATGGTTTGTACTTCATTATTACCCATAAAATATTTGGGTATTGTATAGTATATCGGAAGAAAAAAATTTTCGTGTACCTGAATATTTTCAATTTTTTTTTAAATTTCTTTCACTACCTTTTTTATACATAATATTTATTATTTTTTTAAATTTATTTCACGATATTTTTATACATAATATTTATATTTACTTTAAATTTCTTTCACTGTCATTTTTATATGTAATATTTAATTTTCTTTTTTCTTTTTGAAAAATGAGCTACGAATCAGTTTGCTCAAAAAGGAAACTGAAGTTTTTAAGCAGATCATTAGAATGTATTAAATTAAAAATGACTGTTGTTGTTGTAATATATATTTTTAAATTACTCAAAGCACATTGTTAAAAGGAAACAAATTAAATAATTGACTAATTATTAAATAATTCTATGGATGACCAGTATATCTGCCCAGTTGATTGTATTATTATTATTTTTTTTTAAATTTTTCATTTGTTTACTTATTATTTATTTTTCCGCAATAAAAAAATTGCAATATAATAAAATTTCATAATTTCTTCGAAAAAATTTAAAATAGCTTTTAATTGATAAATAGGAACATTATTTAGGCAGATAAACAAAAAATAAAAAAAAAATAGAAGATTCATTAAGTTAAGCTGAACTTTACAGTATTTTATTAAGAAAGACATTTGTCATTTAATAATAATTGACACTTAATAATATCATGCTTACTTATATTATTGTTAATGCCACTGTTTTCAAAATCTTATGAGAAAATAACTGATTGACGAATGTCAGTGGCTATAGGAATTATAAACCTATGAAGAATTGCTTTGTGTCAACTGTATGAAAATCACATTCAGAAAGAGAAATTATTATTTATTTTTCATTATTATTAAATGTCAAATCATTTGTGCCGTTCTATTGCATTTGGATTTGAAAAGACTAATGAAACAAAGATATTCTCATAATTATTAATTAATATATAATAATAAGTAATAATAATATATATAATTGCAATTAATTAATTAATAATAATATATAATAATTAATATACAATTCCCAAATAGTATATAATAATTAATATATAATTCCTAAATAATATATAATAATTAATATACAATTCCCAAAAGGGCCTGAATGGCCGAGTGGCTAGCGCTCTGGCGCTCGGTACCACAGGTTCCGGGTTCGAGTCCCGGCGGTGCCATGGTTGTTTGTAGTGGTTCGGAATCCACTTTAAAAAGTAGGTCCCGGTCTAATATGACCGTAGAGCGTTGCGGGGGCATTGTTACTCCACATCCGCGGCTTATCTTCAAGTTACACGCGCCCCCTGGGTAATGCAAAGTGAGTACGGCTGTGCAGCACTTGCCTTAAAGCATCCAAGACCAAGCTGTCTGTGTTTACCAGCTGCATTAGAAAGAAAAAAAAAGCAATTCCCAAATAATATATAATTCCTAAATTATATATAATACTTAATAAGCAATTATCCATGTACAACCTTGAATCCGAAAGTAACTATTGTTTCAATTACCAAGCATAATTAGATACATACGAATATGCCTAAAAAATATTTATAATTAGATGAATATCAAATAAGACAAAAATTAAGATATGTCTTTTAAGCTATTACATAATCAAAAAAAATTCCTATAACCGATTATACAAAAAATAATCATCTGCAGTAATTCTTATAGATTTTTTAAAAATGAACAATACGGAACAATAAACAATGTATGAATGCAAGAGAAAATGTCAAAGTTTACTTTATAATTACTCTGAAAGTCCACAAAGCCTGGTAAGGTGATTGATTGCATGCGAAGGCGTTTTTCTGTATTACACAACTCCATGATGAAACAATTTCCTGTGATATAAGCGGTGTTTCTGATGATTTTTTTTTTTTTTGGTTGCTTATTATTGGAAAAATAACGAAAAACTTCTATACTGAGTTTTATAATTAGCAATAAAACATTGTTTATATGATTTGACAAAATATACATTAATTAAATACTATTGTATTAAAAAATATTCATGCAAAAAAAAAAAAAAACATGATAAATAAATAGAAATAATAACTACTCAAAATTAACTAACGAAAATTGTTCACTAAAGAAAAAATGTGAAAAAATATTTTGAGTGAAATAAAAAAGTTATTATATTTACATATGTTTTTTAATTTATGTCTATTGTTTATTTGTTATTTATTATAATTAAGAAAAATGTAATTTGCGCAAATTTATAACATTGGTCCTAAAATTTTAGGATTTCAATTAATTGTAGCAAAATACGTAATCCCTTTGTGAAAAACCTTTTTAAGTGATAAAAAATGGATTTTATTACAGAAATTATCATTGCAAAAAATATAAAAATTTGTTTTTAAAAATAAAACAATTTTCGAAAAGTATCTTTTGCAGGACTGATTTTTTTGATTAATATTTCAAACACAAGAAAAAATTACAAAATATTTGGACAACGTATTGCTTATTAGAATTCATTGTTTGTAATTAAAAACAATTTGTAGGGCTTGCAATTCAGTTGTTTCCTTTAAAATATACGATGCTGAGGAAAATTAAGTATACTACAATAAGTCGATCTTTGCTTACAAGAGTTTTTCTATATACTTTACTAATATTCATAGCTGCCATGATAGTCTTTTATGAAACTATTTTCTCTTTCCGTACCAAAAATATAAAATTAGAAGGTTTCGAATTATACGAGGGTAAGGCGAAAATTTCTCGGCCTGACAATGAAAGACCGAGACTTTCAATTAAAAAATGATTTTATTTTTCTTCAATAATCTCCTTTGACTTCAACACACTTGGTCGTACGTTTCTCCAACATCTGTATTCCTTCCTGGAAGTGAGAGTCTGGAAGGTTGTAAAAACATTTATCTACGGCCCTCTCAACTTCTTCATTGGATACGAAGCGCTTCCCAGAAAAAAATTTCTTCAAGTTTGGGAACCAATGAAAGTCTGAGAGAGCCAAATCAGGAGAATAGGGGGGATGGCCGAGCAAACTGTACTCCAAATTCCGCAGTTTTCCTATCGCCAACGCACCTTTGTGCACAGGTGCGTTGCCCTGGTGAAAGATGATTTTATTTCTTCAATCCAGGCCTCTTCTCGCGAATTTTGTCATCCAGCTGGTCAAAAAGTTTGGAGTAATATTCGCCTGTAGGCTTTTTACCTTTTGCAAAGTAATCAATTAACAGGATTCCTTTCGCATCAAAAAACACGCTGACCGTGACCTTTCCGGTATATGCTATCGACTTTCTTTGATGCTGAACCAAGTGCTTAAACGCACTGCTTGGACTGCTGTTTTGTTTCTGGCGTGTAGTGGCGGACCCATGTCTCACCCATGGGGACAAGTCGTCGCACAAAATCGGTCGGATCCCTATTAAATTCGTCCAAATATTGCTGTGAAAATCGTTTGCGCATTTGCTTTTGATTGGCATTCAGCAAATGCGGCACCTATCTTGCGCAGATCTTTCGCATCCCTAATTCTTCGTGCAAGATGTTTCGTACCCTTTCTTCCGATATCCACAAGGCCTCAGCTATCTCACTCGCCTATCGTCCAACATGATATCATGCACTTTTTCGCTGGTTTCCGGTGTGGTTGCGGTTTTTGGCCATGGGGCATCACGTGTGTCATCTTCGAGGGATGTGGGGACACGTTTACATTCAGCTGCCCACTTTTTAACAGTTGACATGGAAGGAGAAGAGTCCCCGTAAACTTTTGTCAACTTCGGAGGAATTACCTTAGGGGTTAATCCATCCAAAACGAAGAATTTTATGAACGCACGATATTCAAGTTTTTCCATTTTAACAAAAAATACGCAAGACGTCTAATGCAAAAATTCGTGTAAACAAACTAACAAATTGAAACTTGTAATACGAACTAATGACACGTGTCCGCAGGCAGGAAACATAAATTATTGCTAATTAGAGAGCCATCTCTGTGTCAGGCCGAGAATTTTTAACCTTACCCTCCTATAGGGAATCCAAAATATTCATGTAGATTAAGAGCCTCCCTCCTTACTCACTTTGTTCAGTATCCCCACTCATCCCGTGAATTCATTTGAAGCTTTCTACGAAATTCCCACAGAATCAAATGGCAATTATTAATTAACATGTCATGCTAATCACTAATTAACATTACTAATTTACGCCATGTAAGCTTTATATATTAAAACTTTAATGCATCTCTTTCAGAGTTATAACCTATTTCTCATTAAGATTTGCTGATTGCTTATAAATGCAGCACTTTAAAATAAAATAATCTTTCTACTAATATATATATATATATATATATATATATATATATATATATTCACCTGTCATTTTTAACAAGGATAAGAAATTAACAACATGGAATTTTATCGTTAGTTGCAATTTCATACGGTAAACGTCGACGTTACTGAGACGTTTAAACTTATTGAAGTGGATAAATTAAACCATTAATATCCGGGTCAATCATCACCAACACTTCAGAAGTAAGATAGACTTGTAATTCAATGTTAATAGATAAAGCTCTAGGCTAGATGATATCAGCATAGGAGAGTAAAAAGGTAAATTCTTATGTTTTAGTCTTTTGAGATTTATATTATGATAAATGTATAGCACTCCTAATTTTTTTTGTATTTTCTTTTTTGACTGCTATTTAGTAGAAGTTTTGAAATTAGATTAATGCGACTGTTGAGAAATAACACATTTAATATCAATTTGGCCATCTGGGCGTGAAAAAGAATTTGAAAAGTTTATTTCAAGTGATAAATACTTGGAGAATGTCTGCACATTTAGAGGTTAAACACCTAAATGGAT
Organism: Caerostris darwini; assembly: GCA_021605075.1. NCBI lineage: Eukaryota > Metazoa > Arthropoda > Arachnida > Araneae > Araneidae > Caerostris > Caerostris darwini. The sequence goes on along the minus strand of BPLQ01012450.1, from coordinate 302,954 downwards.
TTTGGATGTAAGGTTTTATACAATAATTAAGATATTCAGCTGTAGAAGGACAATATCACAAATTGTCAAAATAAGACGTTCCGTTGGCATTATTTCAGAACCATTTTTGATACTGATTCTTCCAACAAAAGAAATACTTTGATCTTTTATTTCAGATCATGTAAGAAAAATTAAGTCTAGTTCGAATACTACTGTATGAGAGACCTCTTCAATAGCGCTTATAAGGTCCTATATGTTCAGGTTCAGTCCAATAGACGACCTTCACTCTCAGAGAGATGTCTAGGAAATAATCTATCGCTTCAATCCTAAGCAATTTCAACCATGAAGATTTCATGATAAATTGTGTAAAAAGCAAATATATATATATATATATATATATATATATATATATATATATATATATATATATATATATATACGAATATATTGAGATCACCACAAGATGTTTAAAAAATATATAAAGTATGTGATGATGAAAAAATAAAGATGAGAAAAAGAACGAAGGCAAAAATCACGAGGTCACCTCAGATACATGTAGACATAAGGATATATGCTCCTAAAGGGCCTCAAATATTAGTAAAAAAAAACTGGCAAATTTTTTCCTGTCAACAATGAATCATATTTTATTCAAAAATATGATTCATTGTTGTATTAATTAATATCCTGTCTTATGAATTCCTTCTTATGAATCATATTTTTATTCAAAAATATCCTGTCTTATGAATCATATTTTATTCAAAAAATATAAAAAAAATCCTACTTTGTTGAAAATCTTTTGTTGCTTTTCTGTAATAAAGATATAGAAATAGTTCATAAAAAATATGGAAATGAACTTTTTTACCAGATGCTACTTCCTTCAGACAAATTTTTGAAATTAATAATAATCGATTACATAAGTTTATTAAAAAGCTAACTTTAATAGCTAATTATCAGCCCAAACTTTGAAATTCCTTTATATGAAACAAGCGATATTTTTTATTTGTGTAAGATATGTGCATGAAAGACGAGTGCATGGAAAATTATATTGTCGTCCTTTAAAACCAGACACAAGAGGCAAAGATTTTTATCCTAAAGTTAAAATTTTCTGAAGTGAAAATTTGCAAAGGAGTAGTTGTATCAAGTTCTCTACAGATAGTATTAGAATATAGTTTAGAAAATTATATTTGTATCAGAAGTTACAGCTAAAAGCATTAAACATATTTTTACTTACTGCATGGTTCATCAAAAAGCATTTGTATATAAAAATAAATCGCCATACATAAAGGCTGTGTGTGTGTGTGTGTGTGTGTGTGTGTGAGAGAGAGAGAGAGTATACAAATGATTTAATGCTATCAGATTTATTCATTCAATAAAAAGCCGAGCTATTTTCAAACTTTGTAAAGATTTGAACTTCCATTACCAAAATATTATTTCTACATAAAAATGTAATGCAGCTCTTTAGAAAAGTAAGCTGATACATGCTATTAAATTTGAATATAATCACATTTTTAGTGAATAGAAATACGATTTTATTGGCCTTTTTTCACAATGAATTATATCTTTTAAAATTTTATACTTCGTAAGTAATTTTTGGAAAATGAATGGTTTATATGATTTATTTCATCGAAATTGCATATAGAGTTGGAAATGGATATTTAAAAATAAATGTGTAAAATAATGCTTTTATGAATACAAAATCATTTTATAAATTCTATATATAAATGCTTTTTCAAAATGCTATATATAAATACGATAGACAACAAAAAATTAACTTTACGAAAGATTTCATTCAAAAAGCAATAATTTACCATTTGAAATGTTTGGAGACACAATTTCAAAAGTGATTTCTACGAAATATCGATGTTGAAAAAGAATTGAATTCATAGGAATTTTATAGAGGAAACGGATAATGGCAGTCATTTACCAACAAATGCTGAAGAAGATTTTGCTGAGTTATCAAGCTATAGGATTTCCAAAAAATCATGAAATAAATTTGTCTTTTGAGGTAGGAAAATATTTCTAACATTTTTGGAAATGAGAATATCATACTTCAATAATTTTGTACGATTCATTTTTGCAAAGAGGTTTTTCAACATCAAAAATAAAAAAAAAATATTGATCAATCCTCTAAAACAGGGGTCTCCAAACTACTGCCCGCAGGCCAAATCCGGCCCGCCATTGTCATCAATCCGGCCGCGACAGCGAATAGCTTATGTTGCTGTAATAAGTTGGATAAAAAAAACACAGATTGACAATAACTCGGTTTTATTTATTTGCTAGGAAAAGCTTAATGACAAGCATAATACGCAGAAAATTTAACTTGAGGATAACAACTAACAAATAATTAAAATGAATCCTACTGACATTATAGACTAGTGAACATCCCGCGGTTACCCTCGGTAGTTATACCTACCTATTTCCGCTTTTAACCAATAGATGTCGTCAAGTGTCATGGTCGTATAGATAAACACAATAGTAATTGTAGTAATTGAACAAGCAAATTTAGCAAGCGTATGCTAGCTCAGAGTGCGTACTCGGCGATTAGACTAGAAATTATAGATAATGGCAGAAAAACTAAAACGGTTTTGACCCTTGGTACTTACTGGAGTAAACAGTATGGCCCTAAGGCTGGAAAGTTTGGAGACCACTGCTCTAAAAGGTTGGAAAAGCTTCATATCTTGTAATGTTTAATATTAATCCAAATTTAAATCTATAATTTTAATTAACAATCCAAACTTATAAATATGAATACTTGACCTAAAATTGATTCACAGTAATATTATATTCGTAACTGTATAAGATAATTGTTTTCGTTTGAATTTTCTTTAAGATTTGTTGTGGAAAAATGTTTTAATTCGTACTTTAAAAACATGTACTCTATACCCGGTCCCAAAATGATTTGCTCTGGTAAGAGAGATAATAATAATAAATAAGACTTAATAATATATAAAAAATTAGGCTTAAGAATATTAAGAAATAAGACTTAAAAGACCGCTTAAATAAAACTTAAGAATATTTATCTCATAACTATCTCTTTTTTAACTTTATTGTACATTCTTATAGCATTTAATTATAAATTTTTTGTATTCAATAACATTCAAAAAAATAAATTATAGTTTAAAAAAATAAAAAACACGCTTTTAGAGTTAATCAAACTAAAAAGTAAAAAAATAATTGTTAACAAAAGAATAAAATTACTGAAGAGAAAATGAATGTCACTGTTCTAAAATTGTGGGGTGCTTTGTATGACATTTTTAAACTAACTCTGCATTTCGGAATGAAACTAGTGAAAAATTATAACGATTGATATCGAGCACCCCACGCTTTTAGAACAGTGACATTCATTTTATTTTTTTACTTTTTAGTTTGATTAACTCATGTTTTTTAGTGTTTTTAAACAATAATTTTATTCTTCTTAGTTTGATTAACTCTAATTATTTTTTATTTTTTACTTTTTAGTTTGATTAACTCTAAAAGCGTGTTTTTTAGTGTTTTTAAACTATTAATTTATTTTTTACTTCTTAGTTTAACTCAAAGCGTATTTTTTAGTGTTTTTAAACTATAATATTTAAATGAGGTCCTGGTACGAATGACTGGAACTATAGTTCTTACAATAATTTAATTGTGAGTAAAACAAAGGCTAAATGCGAATGTGTCGAGCCAGCCAGGATTCGAATAGGGAATCTCCTGATCCGCAGTCAGGCGCGTTATCCGTTGTGCCGCTGTCCCACGTAGGTTTGAATGTCTTGGGTACTTTCATTCTACATGGATTAAATTGCTCTTCATAAGTTAAAATAAAATCACTAATCCTGGCGATCCTAATCCTGAGGAGATAACAAAGTTATCAAAATATTTTAGTGTCGTCGGTCCTTGATAAGTCTACAACGCTTAAATTAAATCTGATCGCTTAGAGTAGGACAAAATCGAGCCCAAAGTGTCAGTTACATACAAGCAAACATACAGGTGAAACTAATAAAAGCGTATTAAAAATGAAAGCAATTCAAAGTTAAGGGGTTTATACGTTATTTAGTATCTTCCAATGGCAAATCTGTGTTAATGGCAATCCTGTATTAAAATAGTAGCAAATTCCATTATTTGAAAAAAAAAAAAAACATAATTTCTCAAAGTTTGGAACAAAACTGTATTAAAGAGTTTTATTCAATTCATTAATCATTCATGGAATCCTGCACTTTTTAATTCAAATTTAATAATTTTTTATTTCAAAAACTATAAAAAAGGAAAGATAAAAGAATTTTTTCTTTGCAATCATCAAAGCTTTTCCTCATTTTAACCAAACTGTTTCATATGCCTTATTTACCTCGAGGTGAAATCGATATTTCATATCCTTTTTTTTTATTTATCTCGAATAAAAGTTAATAACCATAAATAATTTTATTGTGTCTGCATTTTCTCAAAATCACTTACTTCATTCATTACCCGCCATTCACCTTTGCTCTAACGAGGAGTAATTTTCTCAACATTGGACGTGGTATTGATTTTTTCTTAAGGCATTACTTCTTTATTGTACTTTTTTCTGTTTCGGCGAAAACCTTGCCTTTCTTTTATTAACACCACCTTTTTCTGCAGATTCTTTCGTCAAGAAAATAATCTATACTTTTTTACTATTTTCAATTATGTTGTAGCGTCCTGTTTCCGATGTTATTTCTCAGCGTAAAGTTTGTACTTGAACAAATTTATTTCCTTTTGTAACACTTAAAAAATATGTCTTAGTTAAACTTTTAGATTTGAAAGAAAGAATTGGAGTTACGGAACATTAAATTATCTAGATAAAACTGGAAGTAGTATGTAACACAATTATTCTTTTTAAAGACTTTTTTTATGGCTTAGGATAAATTGTTTAAGGTTGCAAAGTAATTGATAAAAGTTGTTAAATGATTTTATTGTACAGTCTCTACTGCCTCCCCCTAAAAAAATGGGATACACTTAGTGACTTATGTCATGATCTAATGATAATTACTTAAATGTAATTGCTATAAATTGCTCCAAAGGTACAAAAGTACAATGCAGTTAATTAACAAAATTAACAAGATTAATTAACTACTAAATCTTTAATTTTCTGTTAAAGAACCTGGATTTTTACCGCAATCAATTCAGCGTATGATAAATGTTACACCAGCCATTTTTTGTTATAAATTCTTATTAGTTATAAAGTTAAAGAAAATGAGCTATATCAAAATTATAACATTTTTATTCATTAAGTGTTACCGTCTTCTTCTGTCATGGTAAAGACGATTTATGTGATTTTACTGAAAAACCTTACTAACCAATAAAAATAATTAAAATTGTTCTGTTTTCGATGTCATTTCTCAGCGCAAAGTTTGTACTCGAACAAATTTATTTCCTTTTGTAACATTTAAGAAATATGTCTTATCTTAAACTTTTATATTTTAAAGAAAGAACTGGAGTTCCGGAACTTCAAATTATCTAGATAAAACAAGACAGACTTATACAATTACTCTTTTTTAAGAATTTTTTTTATGTCTCTGGATAAATTGTTTAAGGTCGTAAAGTAATTGATAAAAGCTGTAAAATATTTTTTGTTGTACAGTCACCACTTCCTCGCTCCCTCCCCGAAAAAGTGGGATACACTTAATAACATACGTAAATATCATTAGATCATAACATAAGTGCTATTGATAGAAATTGTTCCAAATGGTAGGGTACAATGTAATTGATTAAGATTAATTAATTGCTAAGTCTAAAATTTTCTTTTAAAGAACCTGGGATTTTTACAACAATGAATTCAGCGTATGATAAATGTTATATCGACCATTTTTATTACAAATTTTTATTAGTTTTAAAGTTACAGAAAAGGTCATGCATCAATATTACTTCAACATTTAGCAATTTTTTTTATCTATGACTCCATATTATTTAAATTAAAAGGCGGCCAAAATACTTAATAGTCATTTTATTCATTAAAGTCCTGATTTCTATAGTATAAGTCCGCTTTTAAATTTATTGCATTGATAGAATTAGAATTTGCGTAATATTTTCAAAAATAAATACAAATAATTATATAAATACAAATAAGTATACAAATAATAATACTTGAGTTATAAGTTACTTCCTAACTTATAACTCAAGACACCTCTAGTAGCCGTTGGTTTTTCAAGTTTGCCAAGTGCAATAAATATAGTTTTCTAACTGCACTGGTTATTTATCGCTAATTGATCAAAGTGAAATGATTTCTTTTGCAAGATTGTGCTTTAATAGAAAAACTTGTTTTAAATAAATACCTATGGTAATTTCCCCTAAAGGAATTTTAAAATCTTTTTAGGAAGGAATTGAGTAGAAAATTAATTATTCAGCATTTTTATTCTTTTAATAAGGGAATTCTCCATTAAATAATTTAACCACTCTTCTTTTTGTAATAAAGATATAGTTATTTTTTATTTATTCATTTCAAATATTCTCACTACTGTTAATATAATTGTTATGACGTTCATAGTTTTCTTTTAAAAATTTAACCTTTTCACTTTGGTTTTGTTAATAGAAATTGATATTTTAATTTTCATTTATATCTTTGTTTATTTAATGTTTAATTAATATTCGTGCCATATGGTCTTTTTTCGTATTTCTGATTAATGATTCTACTTGTTAATTTTCGTATCATATCATTTAAGGTAGAAATTTAGTATCTTTTTTTCCCCAATTTAAAATTTTGATTGCGTTTTAGAATTCATAATCAAATAAAATTGAATTAGATATTATATTAATTAGTTTCTCTTGAAATTTCCTAAATTTCGATTTGTAATTTTAAAATGTTTTCTTAACAAAGGTGCTTAAAAAAACTTTTTCTATTATTAGTATTTTAATTTAACCTGCGTAGTGCCATGCCTACGCAGGTTACGCAAACAAAATAGTGCTAGTAGGTATCAATCTGCTAGTAGGTATACAAATATAACATATTTTTCTTTAACAAGGGATATTTTTTTTTAATATGAAGTACATACAATACAATATAGTTGGGAAAAAATACCTATGAAATACACAATTTTATTGTAAAAAGAAATATTGTAATTTAAGGCAAAATGAGACATGAATGTTATCACTGAAAAGATATTTGTTAGTTACCACGATAAGCTGTTAACCTAATGGAAGCTTTTAGGAGCCCTATATGAATAACGTCGCCGAATATTCCTACTTTCCCACAGGAGATAAACACAATATATCCATAAGCTGTTAAAATTATACATTACGATTTAGGAAAAATAATGTGTTACTGAATTATCTCCCTCAGATTCGGGAGGTATTGGCTCCAAATTGGGAAGACATTAGAAACCAAAACTGATTCACTTAATTGGTAGTTTAATTGTAAACACCAATACGCTTCATAATCAGTTTTCTAATGGACTAAGTCCCTATGGACATTTAATGGAGGGTTTTTCTGTAAAAATAGAAGTTTTTACGCCATAGAAAGAAGGTTTTATTTTTTTTTCCAAATTTATTTTCTTCTACATTTATTTTTCATTTATACAAATTGAATTCATTAAGGTGCTTTTTTAGTGAATATTAGTTCTAAATCATGATCAAAATCAACATTATTTTAAGCGAATGAGAAAAAAATAAATTTTTTTTAAATTTTTGTACAGTAATTAAATAGAAAAGCGCGCTATCTTTTTTAAAAACTTTTTGAAAAATAAAATAATTTTATCAAAATGTATTCATTAATTTGAAAAATTAATGATGTTCATTTTAGATGTTTTACATAATTGCTTTAACATAATTTACATAATTGACATAATTAATTTCTTTACAATTAGAATTGAAAATAAATTTTTATCCATCGAATTACAGATATTATGAAGATGTGTATTGCAATATTTTATAACATGAATAAAAATTAAAATCTCAATCTAAATCACATTAAATTAAAAACAGCTTATTATAAAAACTGTTCTACATTCAAATGAAATCATATATTTGAAATAATTAAAAGGAAATTGGATATTTGTTGATATTTCATAAAATATCAATCATCATCATTATCATACACTAACATCAATCATCATGAGTATCAGTAAGAAAACTTTTTTTTATCCTTTCTCTTTCTCTATTCAATCGAAACTCAGGAAAAATTTCTAAAAATTGTTCTTATTTAATTTATAGCGTATTACATTCTTATGGCGAGAAATGTATGTTAATGCAAGAAGCTTACATAAATTACTACATTGAGTTTTCTTGCCCCTGAAATGGATGACCCGCACTGACGCAATAATTTTTTTTTCTTTCTAATGCAGCTGGCAAACACTTAGACAGCTTGGTCTTGGATGCCTTAAGGCAAGCGCTGCACAGACGTACTCACTTTTTCATTACCCAGGGGGCGCGCGTAACTTGAAGATAAGCCACGGACGCGGAGTAACAATGCCCCCGCAACGCTCTACGATCATATTAGACGGGGATCTACAGTTTAAAGTGGATTCCGAACCACTACAAACAACCATGACACCGTCGGGACTCGAACTCGAAACCTGTGGTACCGAGCGTCAGAGCGCTAGCCACTCGGCCATTCAGGCCCCCTGCCGCAATAAATAGATCGGACCATTTTGCAGGCAAGCCAACTCAGTCCATTTATAACTTTGTATGCAAAATTTAACTATATGAGTATGCATAAGCATTGAGTTGCACAAAGTAGGTAGAGGCTCTTTTGTTTTGAATTTTTTAAGTTCCGCAATCTTGATAATGGAGTTCTTTTCTTTAAGGCATTTATTCTAATTTCGTCAACTGTGTCAACTGGGAGACCTTTCTGAACAATTTTGAGCTTTTGGGGGCTTTTCGTTTCTATGTGTAATTATGTGATATTTTATATTTGCTAGGAAACTAGTTATTTTTCTAAATAAATCCTTGTGAGTTGGAAAAATTTTGATGGTTATTTTTTATTTTTTGATTACATCTTTGCCAGCTGATTTCCAGTGCCCGGAAAGTTTCTATTTCAGCGCCAGAGCATAGTTTACTTTTGGATTATCTTCAGACATGTTAGCAAATTTGTTGTTTAAAAGGATACGAAAATGTCCATGTTAACTAAAATTACGAACTAGTTGATTTTTGTTTGGAGATTAGAAGCCATCTTGAGAAATATGTTATTAATCTAGCAGATTTTAGTATATATTCTGTAGCTCTTTTGACAGCCTTCACAATTATCATTATTTACTACTGTACCCAAAAAGTAAGACCAATTATTATTTTTTTTTCTTAAAAACTCTTTATTTATTCTTCCAAATTTATTTCATCGCCTTCAAAGTAATTACTTCCGGCCACAATGCACTTATACGCCAACTTGAATATTTTGACGTCAAATTTAAAACATTTATATTAAATAAACATTTGCTCTCTAAACATTTTCAATACAACTTGACACATTATATTACTTCTTCATTATCTCTTATTGATCTCTCCGTTATCAATGAAGATATATAACAGAATTTAATTTTCTTTCATTTACCAAAATTCTTTCTACAATAATCATTTCCAGAAACGATTATTTTTTTAACTTAAAACCTCTTGCAGACAGACCATTATACTGCCTAAAATTTTATTCATTTGTAGGAGCAACAAATTCTTATACATAAATTTAAGTTATACTTTAATTTAGAGTCTTTCTTATTCAACACTTTAAACAAAAATACTTAGACTTACAGATTATTTCATCAACCAACGTTTCCTTGGTTGAACACGCAGTACCATAGACTATTACAGCAAAGAAGATTTTTATATCACTTACGCATTCAAAATTCCGCAAAATTTGAATTGGATATAAAAAGAATAAATTTCAGCCAGACTTTGCTGCTCAATTTCCCAACTTAAATGGAAATATTAGGATTCCATTTGTGCTTTCAATGGATATAAGGATATAATTTATAAAACTATCAGAACTATTCATAATAGAAATAATCATTAACAAATGCCTGCATAAATTGCATTAACCATACAACAAAATTATTCGAACAGATATTAATTCGGTATTCACAGAATCTTTTCGAAAAGCAAATCTGATTCAAAAATCCGTCCCATCAACATTTATTTCCTATGATCTTTCTGATGATTCCTCTGAAAGTAATAATGAACTTTGCACAATCAGTGAATCACGTTATTCAGTGATACAGTATTCAAGCCAAATTATTTAAAATCCTTGCCGATCAGTACCTTCATTAATTCCTTCGTATTTTTAATAACATCTGGTTCTCTGATAATGTTCCACATGAGTGGTTCACTGCGCAAATCGTCTCACTTCTTTTTTTTTTCTTTCCAATGCAGCTGGCAAACACAGACAGCTTGGTCTTTGGATGCCTTAAGGCAAGTGCTGCAGAGACGTACTCACTTTCCATTACCCAGGGGGCACGTGTAACTTGAAGATAAGCCACGGACGCGGAGTAACAATGCTCCCGCAACGCTCTACGATCCTATTAGGACCGGGACCTACTTTTTAAAGTGGATTCCGAACCACTACAAACAACCATGGCACCGCCGGGACTCGAACCCGAAACCTGTAGTACCAGAGCGCTAGCCACTCGGCCATTCAGGCCCCGTCTCACTTCTTAAACGAAACAAAAATAACATTTCCCTTACCTCATACCTACCAATTGTGTTAATTTCGTTTTATGTAAAAGTTTTGAAGGAATTGTACATATACAGGATTATTTATTTTTCAATTCCTAACAAATTCCATCATTATAATTCTGGCTTCATTCTTTCAAGGATTGTGTGTACTCCTTTTCCCTTCTTCATCATAAAATCGTTGAAGCAAAAATGCCCAAAACTGTTTCATATTACATAAATTAGACATATCTTCAGTTTGGAGAGGTTTGGTTTGTTTGCTCTACGGTCATCTTTTGGGCTAAACAGACCGGGACCTACAGTTTAACGTGGATTCCGAACCACTCACAAACATCCATGCCACCGCCAAGATTCGAACGTGAAGCCTGGGATACCAAAGACCAGAGCGCTAGCCACTTGGCCACCAGGCAACTCAGTTTGGAGAGAAGATTTATTATATAAAATTTTACAAGCCCGTATAAAAGACATCGCAGCAAAGTGGATTTTTACTTTCATCAATAACAGGAATTTTTATGTAAAATAGTAAAATTCTGTTTCGACAAAATACATTTTTTAACATGCGGAGCTCAACAAGGTATTGTACTAAGTGCATTCCTATTCACTATCTTCATGCGGGATATTTTTCATATCATCCCCGTTCTTGCTAAATGCGTAATATATGTAGAGGACATTTTTGTATTAAGCAGCGATGAAAGTCTGGAAAAACTTCTCTTCAATCTTCAAATAACTTTTCATAAATTAACTCAATAGGGTGAACATTAAAATTTCCTTCTTCAAATGTGAAACTGTTTATCAAATAAAAAACAAAATACATCTCGACACTTGCAGATTCATAGCATGTCATCAAACTCCTTTTCGGATAATATAAAAATGCATACTGGAAAGACAAAATCAGATGCATCTAAGACATTCAACAGCTGTAATCAATATCTTTTCTCAAGGATCGTTTTCAGGACAGATTCCAAATTACAATAATCATAGGTGAAACTCGCACTTTTTGCAGCATATTTTCTCTCAGCTCACAACTATATCATCTTTCCTGCTCTCCTCGCTTTACAAAATTGCAACTTTCAATCTAATCGCTTCGACAAACTATTAGGAATTCAAATTCATATCATCTTAAACAGCATTTGAACAATTGAGTTGGTTTGGACCTCAGTGTATGTTGGCATCATAGAAAATAAAATATCTGAATCTGTAGCAAAATCACGTTAGAAAGTAGAAAACATCAATTTTTATTGGGTATCTCCGGTTTTATTATTCATAAAAAAAAAAGATAATACAAAAATAAGAGATTAATGGGCAAATTGAAAATACTTTCAGGAATTTTATCATTTAAATAGCTAGAAAAAATTGTACCTACAAAACTTGTTGCTTAAGATCGAAAGGTAAGGTAACGTCCTACTTTCTAGATTTCTTACGAGAACTTACCCATCAAACGCTAAACTGCATAGATTTGGTCCAACCCCATTTCCTTTCTGTCCATATTACAGAGCACCGGAAACAACCGTGGAACATACTTTGGTTCAATGTACAAAATAAGAGAATCCAAGAAAAAAAAATTACAAAGGATGTTCAGGTACATGGTTTTATCTTTCTCTTGGATTTTTTATCTTACTGACAATATGAGTTACATGACTGTAGCAATAATTCATATTTTTAAAAAAAGTATCATAATCTCTTTTTTTTTTTTTTTTTTTAATTTTCTTTTGCGTTGTTTCTCGTTTGCAATAAGTAATATTCTAAGTTTCTTATCAACTTTCCAATTCTATTGTATTTAATTGATACTACTACCAATAAACAAAATGTGCAAAGAAAAAAATGCTCTACAAAATTCCAACCATAATATTTTAATTTTTTTTTTTTTTTTATTTAATAAAAAAAAATAAACCATTTAAAAATATTTACTACCATAATAGTTTTCATGAATAAATTATTAAAATAAAAAGTTCTATTCTTTTTTTTTTTTTATCATTTCATCTTCATGGACATATAAGGACAACATTAAAAGCTAAAATATCAATGGCACAGGCCAACCATGAAAAACCTATTCGAGTTCGGTTTTACGTTTTTTTTTTTTTTTTACATGTTGAACACATTGAATTGAATTGAAGTAATCCTTAAATCTTCACTTAAAAAATGAAATTAAAGTTATTCGGACTTAAATATGAGGGCAAATTATTGCAGGTCTCTGTATCAAGAAATGTTGGAGGTATCACATAAGAGAAAGAGCTGCACTCAAATCTTTACCTACAAAAGGCTATGAAAAACCTTTGGATTAATATGAGGAAGAATAATTCTTCCACAGCATTCAACAATAAGAACGATTTTGAAAAAAAAAAAAAAATAATTAAATTATAAGTACAATTTTACTTTAATTTCATATCTAACCATTAATTAAACTGCAATGGAATTCTACGTTACAAAAACTAAAAATTAATGGAGTTTGCAGAAACAAAAGGCTTGATAGGAGAGCAGAGATTAAATAAATGGAACTATCATCTCAAAAAAACTATAAATTCTGAAAAAAAATTTAAATATTTTTTTTCGATATGTCTGTGTTATATTTTATATTGTTTATTTGCATACATACTTCAACAAGTTAGAATATAATTCATAAACATAGTGTGTTAATTTATAATTTGTCAAAAGTAAACTGCATATGATAAAATAAATTAAATTTTATAGTGCGATTTTATCCAAAAACTTGTTTGAAGTTAAATTTTATAGTGCACAATAAAAAACACTATAGGTTCTGAAAAAAAAATTTTTTTTTTTGGTCAAATAGAAATCTTTAAGCAAAATAGGAGTCTTTGGAATTTGGTGACTTTTTTGTGGCGCCAACTATCGTTACCCGGGTTTCTTGTACTGCATACAATTCACTACACTTACAATCGCAATCGCAAGTTACTTAGCGCAGTTTAGCGAAAATAATTTTTGATACCAAATCCCAAAGGACCCTATTCTGCATTTCTATCTTATTTTTTCATTTGCCTGTTATGGTTTTTTTTATGTTGTTTATTCGTTTAAACTCTTTAATCAGTTACTATATTTATGAAATCCAATCTGTGTTACTTTATAATATGTCAAATGTAAACTTCATATATAAGACTTACTATGATAAAATAATTTAAATTTTAAAGTACGATTTTATCCAAAGACTTGTTTGAACAATTGCATGAGCTGACATAGAATATTTCAAGATGTATAAATCAGTTTTAAGAAGCTTAACTTCAGCACATAAGTCATTTTATGAAGACGCCGTTGGCTGTCTTAACTATGAAATGAAAGCTTATTTAGATTATTCAAGTTAGGAGATTTGAGATTTCAGAAGAGTTAAGTTATGATGGACACATATAACTCTTGAGTTTTAAATCCGATTTATCTAGGATAACGAATAGGAAGAAATTTAAAAAACAAAAACAAAACAAACAAACATAGTTTGTTTCTGGAAGAATTTTAAATTATTTTATTGAATATTAAATTAATACTATTATTTAAGTAATACAGAAGTTATTTATCAATTAAAATTAGCAGAAACATATATTAAACATTTATTGTAAAATTATCCAATGTTTTGGGATTGTAGTTTTATTAATCCATAAGTAAACATTACGTTTTTACGTGTTTCTGTATCATATACTTTTTTTAACAGAATTCATAAATAGGAGAATGAAACTCTTAAGGCTCTTGTAATTAAAAAGTCATTTTTAGGTTTTTATGAAGTTGAAGATCAACCTGCCTTAACATTGTCCAAACAGATTATACATAAATACATGTATGTAATGTTATGTAAAATATATGAATGTATATGTTATGTACAATATATGAATGTATATGTAACTGACAAATTTTTGTCTGAATAAGTGTCGTGGGCAAGGTTATTATGGAGGTTTAATATAAAAGGTATTTATCGTGGAGTTCAGTAATTTATAATGAACCAAATGAAATGTCCAAATCTGGTAATAAATGATGCAGTCAAAAATGTTTTTAAAAAAGCAAACAATGTTTGAGACCGTGCAAAAAATTTATAATTTTTTTAAATAGCATCAAAAGGCAGAATATTTTAGTTTTATTTCCGATAAAGAGGAGAAATATTCAACTTCAGTAACATTGAAAACATTTAATCCAACAAGACGGGCATGGCAATTTGACGACATTTTTGCTTTAAAAGTTCGATTTGTCGAAGTTCAAAAAGCGTTAACAAAAACTATTCCATTTAACTCAGATGGCAGAAATGAAGCTATTTCACTCAAGAAGAAAAGAGAACACTACAAGTTTATGTTAACTGCAAAATTTTACAGAGAATCGGCATGGCCTCTGAAGCACTTCAGTCTAAAACTATCTTTCAATTGCCTTAAAGCGCTTGTCTGGAAGAACTTGAAAAGCATCGACATGAATTTGGAGGTTTAAAAACGGAAGCAAATAGTATGGTAGGAAAATTATCTATTAACCCCGAAATTCCTAGAACTCGTCAGAGGAAGTTGAAATGTCGTTTTAACAATATTCACGAAGATGAACGTCTCCAAGATCCCGAAAACTTGTTTAAAGGGAAAAAAATATTTGATTTATCAACTGAGATCACGATTCCATGGAATGAAGGAAATTGTTTCCAATTTCAATATTTGGCAAGTCGCCGATTTGCAAAATTTAAATGACACCGAATTATTGGAAAAGGTTAAAGAATTTGTTGATGTACATAAAAAAGGTATATATGTGACGTTTACCAAGTAACTGTTTATCATTACAGTTTTCGCTCCACTTTTATACATAAAATAAAAAAGTCTTTTTCCATAGGGGAACTGACTGATTTATTAATCATAACGATTTGCTTTATATCTGCAAGCTTTTCTAAAGTGTGCACTGCATTTATATATTTGTAACAATTCATGTGAATACAAATATTGCTGAGAAGTAATTCTCGAAATTAAAATTGATAAAAACCTATTTAAGAAATTTTATGGGACAAGACAGATTACGCAATTTGGCTATTCTATCCATCGAACATTAAAGGACACGAAACTTGAATTTTGATGTTGTCCTTCAGACTTTTGCTGATCAGAAATCTCGAAAAATGAAGTTTTAATAAATAAATGTGGGGCCTGGATGGCCGAGTGGCTAGCGCTCTGGCGCTCGGTACCACAGGTTTCGGGTTTGAGTCCCGGCGGTGCCATGGATGTTTGTAGTGGTTCGGAATCCACTTTAAACCGTACATCCCGGTCTAATAGGATCGTAGAGCGTTGCGATAGCATTGTTACTCCGCTTCCGTGGCTTATCTTCAAGTAACACGCGCCCCCCTGGGTAATGCAAAGTGAGTACGTCTGTGCAGCGCTTGCCTTAAGGCATCCAAGACCAAGCTGTCTAAGTGTTTGCCAGCTGCATTAGAAAGAAAAAAAAATAATTAAATGTTTACTAAGAAACCCAGAATTTTAATTAAATATCCCCTTTAAATTGAAAGTTCACAATATCAACAAAAAATAATACGCATTTTATGTAGTTATTTATTAAAAACAAAATAGAATGATGATACTTTGAATTGAGGAGCACCCATTTGAAACATTTGCCGCGGGCCTCATATGATATCTTTACGCCACTGCGAATTCCTACATAATGCCATTTAGAAAACTGTAGTATTTAGTAAACTGTGCATCTGTTTCATGATATATGACACCAGATGAAAAATTTGAATGCGATGCGAATCATGAAAATGTCCCAGGCAATTTAACATCAGTCACCATAATTATTTTTGCTTATTAAAATATGCATGCAATAGTGATTAATATTTTTGTATCCATATTTTGCGTTGTGTGAGCAAATGCATATGTCGCTTCCATGGTATTAATTACAGAAGTACCTTTTATCTTTGAGAATTTGAACTAAAAATATTCCCTTATCTTACAAAATCTTGTATTACAGCAATTATGAATTTAAAAACGGCATTTCTCTTCGTTCTTCCTATAATTTTTTATCTCATTTTAATTCGCATGGAATTTTTGAAAACCCCTATAATTATATGCAGAGTTATTCAACGATATAAGGCAAACTTTGAAGGGTGATATTGATTACTAAAAGATAATTTTTTTAGAGGAATGTATGGTCGAAAGTGACGCATTGAGACACGAGATATGAAAACAAGAGATATGAAAAGAAAAACATTAAAAATATTTCAAAAGACATTATAGTTAACAAAACATAATGATTCTAGGAGCCTCTTTGAATATGTGTGTTCAATAAATGCTCAAAATTGCGACCATTAACAATAGTACTCGCTTGGTCGTTGGAGAACAATTCCAAAGATGCAAATCAACCAGACGCAACGGATAGTCGAGCTACGACGTCCCAAATTGAGTCAACTGGAGATCGTAAATGAAGACACAAATGAAAGCACAGAATAACAACAAAATAGAGGATCATCAGGGTTGCCAGTCTTCTCGTGGCGTGTGTCCGTTGGCGAATTGTGCCCGGCTGTGGCGAGTAATTTGTTTGAAAGTGTTCAGTTATATGTTATAAGTTATATGTTCAGAAGTGAAGTGTTGAAAGTTTCGTTAATGAGTGGCTTTGACCCTGCAAACCTAAACAAAAAACGATGTTGGTACTGTTGATAATCCGCATTTGTTTCTGTAAACTGTACCACACTGCAAATTTTGTACCAGGATCGTTGAATCATATTTATATATATGTATACAAAATAATTTTTATTCCGTAGGTCACTCCATCTATACGTTAAGAAATAAAACGAACTCTATTACAAAATAACGTTTTCAATTTACGAAGTAAATCTGACATGGTTAAATAAAATACTTTTTCCAATCCTGCTTTAATACCAATAATAATGCTCATTAGATACATTTGACAGGAATAACTGATTAATCGAATTTGTCAAGTTCAAAACAATTTTTAACCTTGCGTTAATCACAATGTCCAGATAAAAAGATTAGCGGAAATGTCCCTGCTCTTCACAATCATTTTTTGCAAATACACTCAAGAGCCAAAACATTATGACCACCCCTACATTTTGCAATGAACTCGCCTGGATGACGTGGAAGGCACGTGATCGTGGTATTTAACTGGTATTAAGTGGTGGTATTAATCCATGCCAAGGCGGGTTGAAGCTGTGTTCCTCGCCAAAGGTGGGCCAACTCGTTATTGACAGGCGGTCATAATGTTTTGGCTCTTGAGTGTACTTTATGTTAAACATGCAATCCATTAGATACATTTGCAAGAACATCTCATTTCAATCTGTCGGGTTCAAATTCAAGCAAAACATTTCATGCATTTTTTCCACACTTACCTCAAGGTTCTGTGGGAGGTGACGATCGTATATATATATATATATTCTATTTGAAATTGAGAATAAATGAAATTTTACTTGAAATTGAAAGCAGATGAAATTTTATTTGAAATTGAAAGCCTATGAAGTACTTATTTTACAAAGGATAAGAAAATATCTGGCCAAATTTTAAACGATTGTTAAAAAAAGGATAAAAAAAGCAACTGAGTATGTATCCTTTTGAGGATGAATATGTATCTTACAATGTCAGGTTTATGTCGAAGAAAGCGCTGTTTTAAAGTAATTAATTAAAACTCGCAGGGCGTAAGAATTCATTCGTCGAGGAAACTTAAACGGTATGCATCACTATTTGCAAATTTGAACATTGAAGATATGTATTTCGATGTATGAGATGAATTAAGCTTTTTAAAAAGCTACATGGATGGATGATTTCAGACCAGAGAACTGTCTAGAAATTTTGAAAATGTACTTCGTAGTCGTCTTTTTGAGCATTTAAGTGTAATAATAAGGTTAATTAAAAGCTTGTTACATTTCATTTGACTCGTCATTAAATTCCAATTAATTCCAATTCCAATCAACCCTTAAACGTAGCATTTCCTTGGCAAAAGAAGTATATTTTAATTCCCTGAAACACTCTTAAGTATTTTGCAAAATATTTTCTAAATACATTATTTGTATTCATATTTATTATAATCATTAATTTAGTTTCAAGTATAATGAATTATCTATTAACAGCTTTAAAAACATTACAATACAGTATATGCAAATATTTAAATAAAAATGATGTGACTTGTTTAAGTAATACCTTCAAAATTATAAGATGTGTTCATAAGAAATTTAATGTAGAGTTATTTTACAGTAGTTTTAAGTAAACAGTTCTAAAAATTGTTTATCTTTGAAATTTATATTCTTATAAAACCACAGGCGAAAACATTGAGCGTAATGAAAGGCTTGAAAAATTTCTGAGTGTGGTTTTAATTTTCGTAATCTTTTGTAATGCAACGTCATAAAGTTTATTCAAATCCCCCTGGAATCCTTTGAATTAGGAAATTTTTATCAGTAGTTTAAAACGCATCTTTTTATATAATAAATATATTTTAAAAAGCTTAACCATTTTCATTTTTAATGGTGACATTTGGAGCAATAATTTATGTTATGGTATATTAAAATAATTTTGGTAAAAGTGTTGAATTCAAAGATTTACTATTTAAAAACAAAGTTCTAATCCAAAACAGAAATTCTTATCTTAATTATAAATTACCAAGTATTTTAATTTTTTTTTAGTAGTTTAATATCCGATTTAAGAAAAAAAGTTTTGCTTGCACTGTAAACAACAACGATTTTGTAACCATTTCAGAAACATTATTCATGAATTTCCATTTCTATTTAAATGCAAAAATATTTTTCGTTTATATAATCGTTTGAAATACATTACATACTGTCATGACTCTAAATTTGAAAAATACAATATGCTTGAGAATAAAACTAAGTTATATTAAACCTGAGTGGTCTAAATGAAGAAACTATAACAAATATTTTTATTTTTGCTTTTAATAGTGATAAAATAGCTGGAAAAATTTATTAATATGCATTCAAGATTATGTGCTTTAATGCTAAAATATTCTGTTAAAATTCTATTACATTCTATTTAAAGTCTGTTTCTTTTTAGATTTAAATAATAAAACTGCATGTAAAAAGTCTTATTTCAATATATATCTGAAATATAAACATCTTTACTTAAATTAAAACTTATAAGTGCAGTACTTAAAATAAGTATTCTTGATTCAATCACTAAAAAAAATTAGGGATTTTTGTTAGGGAATTTTTTAAATATAAATCCTAAGAAAACAAGTTAAACATTTCTATTTACTATATTTCAAGTTAAATATTTATATCCATCTATAAGTTATATTTACCAGTTAAACATTTCTAAACTGTCAATTCTATTTAAACATTTAATGTTGTAAAACAATAGAATGACATGATATAATTATTAGAACTAAAATGGTAAATTTTTTAAGAATTTTAGATCTTTAAAGCCATATAACATTAAACATTCATTCGTAAAGAATTTTAATAAGTAATGAGTTGCTGTTAAATTTAATTACACTAAATATTCAAGCCAGAATATAACATCCGTGTTTATTTTATGGCATTCAAATGACGTTAGTGAAAAATTTAGCTGACTGACATTCATTAATTAGAGTAACTTTTAATGATTTCCTTTAAATAATTTGACTTCAAACAGAAACAAATTGAATGTTAAGAAACTTTAATATTTGTTAATTAACAGGTCTTCGTCTACTAACTAAATAATTTGATGAAATATTTTGCCAAATTATTATGTATGTTTGTTAGTGGTTCGGAATCCACATTAAACTATAGGTTGTCGTCTAATTAACCTAAAATGTGCATAAAATTACAGTAAAGACAAATTATTATGTTATAATTAATTAGAATATAACAAGCTAGTAAACCATTAAACTCCAGTTAGAAAACCTGTTAAAGTTTCAAAGCAATCTAAGAATGATTTATTTGTTTTCATAAGATTAAATACATTTAAATTTATTTTAAGAAAAATATTTCGTATTTAAATTATGAAGGATCTTAGCAGAAAGCTGTCCATAAATTTCTAGAAATTAAAATATGTTACCAAATTTGTCACCATTTTAATTTATCGAAAACAGTTATTTTCTGTAAATCATTTTCAAAATTGAGTGCACAATAAATGTTCAAAAGTAATTTAGTTATATGTCAAGCATGTATAAATTAAATTTCTTATGTGAGAATTTATAAAAGAAAACATGTAATTATGCTAATATGGATAACGTTAATGAAATTATTTTAAGATAAATTATGTTATAAATAGAATTTCACACTTCAGAAAAATTACCTAAGTTAAGCATCGTTGAAAAGATAAAACTCTATTAAAGGATCGTTGATTAAAATGCTATATCTTAATAATTTTTGTCTTTACATAACAGAGAATAAGTAAGTACAAAGGGAACAATGTCTTATTTCCTACAAAAGCAGATAAGATTTCTACAGAAAAACTCATACATGTGCACTTTTCCTTCTAACCTCTTACGCGCGCAGTGCTCAAACCTCTAATCTTTTACACTGAAAGGGGAAAAGGGACTTTATTTTATGCATGTAGTGGGAACAAGAATGTGCATTCAGAAACAAAGTAGGTATTTGAAAAAAGGTGTCGGTGCTTTATTTCGAGAAAGCCCTACAAAACAACGTGCTTTTGAGATTAGGGAAAGCACGGAATGTTTGCCGGCGAAAAATACAAAAGAATTTGCTCTCGAGAGAACAAAGAATTTCGTTCTTCATTCTTTGGTATCATATTCGCTCGAAGAAACCTTTTGTATTTAAGGTAGAAGATTATTAAATTTTGTAAGATACCCTATGTCTCGAATCTACAATTCTACGAGATATTTTACTTTATTTTATATAAACGCTTATCTAGTGTGTATTTATATAGTTCATATTTGAATTGAGAATAGCTTAAGAATTAATAATCTATAAAAGAAAATAGTGCCAATAAAAAACTAAAATTTGAAAAGAGTTATTATTGCAAGAATGATTTACAGATTAATTACACTTTTAATTCTTATGATATGTAAAATACTGGAATAAGAAATAATTGAAAAGAAATTTGAAAAGAATTATTATTGTAAAAATGATTTACAGATTAATTACACTTTTAATTCTTATGATATGTAAAATACTGGAATAAGAAATAATTGAAAAGAAATTTGAAAAGAATTATTATTGTAAAAATGATTTACAGATTAGTGGGAACTTAATTCTTAATGCGTATTCAGAAATAATTGAAAGTAGGTATTTGAAAAAATTATTGCGTGAAAGCCCTAAAAAATCCTGCTTTTGAGATTAGGGAAAACACGGAATTTTGAAATGTAAAATACTGAATTACAAAAAAGAATTATTATTGTAAAAAAGATTTACAGATTAATTATATTTTAATTCTTTTGATTTAAAATACTGAATAAGAAATAATTGAAAAGAAATTTGAAAAGAATTATTATTGTAAAAATGATTTTATATAGATTAATTACACTTTTAATTCTTATGAGATGTAAAATTAATACTGGAATAAGAAAATAATTGAAAAAAAAACGAAATTTGAAAAGAATTATTATTGTAAAAATGATTTACAGATTAATTACACTTTTAATTCTTATGAGATGTAAAATACTGGAATAAGAAATAATTGAAAAGAAATTTGAAAAGAATTATTATTGTAAAAATGATTTACAGATTAATTACACTTTTAATTCTTATGAGATGTAAAATACTGGAATAAGAAATAATTGAAAAGAAATTTGAAAATAATTATTATTGTAAAAATGATTTACAGATTACTTACACTTTTAATTTTATGAGATGTAAAATACTGGAATAAGAAATAATTGAAAAGAAATTTGAAAAGAATTATTATTGTAAAAATGATTTACAGATTAATTACACTTTTAATTCTTATGAGATGTAAAATACTGGAATAAGAAATAATATAATGCAGATTGTGACATTTTATGAGCTAAGAACAAACTACAACAGCTTCTTTCCAAATTTCACCAGGTAGTAAATGTCGAAATTTCTGAAAAACATTCATTTACCTAGTTGAAAGTTTTGATTAACTGACATATTCAGATGATTAGTCCGACAAGTATAACAGTTGGGCTGACACATAGATGGCTTCTACTAGTATTAAATCCATATGATTTTAAGTTAGCACTAACCTTCAAAGACACGTGTATAAGTTTGACAGCTTTTGCACTATTAGTATGTGAGTTATAGCATTTTTAGTGAAGCAACTTTCGTTACTTTGAAAAATGGATAAAAAGGAATTTCGTGTGATAATTAAAGCATTGTTTTTTGGCGATAAAAAATACGATTGAAGCCACGGCTTGGCTTGATAAACATTATTCGGACTTTGCACCAGGAAAATCAACCGTAAAGAGAAGTGGTTTGCTAAATTTAAACGAGGCGAAATGAGCACCGTGGACGATGCAGGCAGTGGTCGCCCCAAAGAGGCTGTTACCGACGAAAATATGACTAGTGGAATGGAAACACGAGTGGACTGCTCGTGATGAACACTAAATATGATATAACTTCACTAAAAGGCTATAACTCATATACTAATAGTGCAACAGCTGTCAAAGTTTCACACGTGTCTTTTGAAGGTTAGGGCTAACTAAAAATCTTATGGATTTAATACTAGTAGAGCCATCTATGCGTCAACCTACGCACTTTTCAGTCCATCTGTTACTTCGAGCTTCAGCAAAGAGCACAATGATGTGCTACAGCCGGAAAACGATGCGCGATGGTATTTGCTGTATTTGTTTGAATATATATATATTATTCGCAATGGTAAATGGTGAGCCCGAAGTATAATGTCGTGACTTAAATTTGTTACATGGTTACAGCAGCTATTTGAAAGATTATTTTGCAGACGGTTTCAAAAAAGATACTTATTTATACAATAAATATTGAAAAAAAATTAATTGAATAATATTCCTTGAATAACTTCAAGTAAAAACATTTTTTTCAAAAGTTTTAGCTGATGTACTACATCCTGGAAACGGTGCACAACGGTATTTGCTGTAACCGGTGAGCACAATGAACTCATAATGCCGTTACTTAAATTTGTTACATGCTAACAACAGCTATTTTAAACATTATTTTACAGAGGGTTTCAAAATGAAACTTATTTATACACAGAAATATCCTAATTAATGATTCAAGTACAAATATTTATTTGAAAATTTCCTAGCAGTCATCTAAGCAATCTTACAGCAGTTACAAAAGGTAATGCAGCACCTTTTTTTTTAAATTGAAGTTTATAAAAGATCTTAAAGTAGATTGAATGAAACTTTAGAATGATAAAATTGTAATATAATTTCAAATTAATCTGAAGAATTTAGTAACATTTTTTTTTAAATTTATACACATAAAGTTACATAATTTATTAATGAGAAACTGAAACAATATAAATTAATTTATTTTGACTTTGAATGCAAGTTTTAACTTCCATTAAAAGACACAAATTTGATTTTCCGAGCTTCTAATAATGACATTATTACTGAGGATAATTGTTTATTGTTTTTTTTTGTACTAAAAGTATTATTATAATAATACTAAATCTGCATCAAACTTCTCTTTTAAATGTTAAAGAAGTGAATACAACAATGTTTCATATTACATTAGATTAAATTTATTATAAAATGCATTCTCAATACTTATCATTTGTAAATCACAGAATGAATCACACGAACTTCTTAAATAGATTAAAACGGGGAAAAAGCATCCACCAAATAAATAAAATAATTGTATTGAAAATTGAGTAAGTTCGTGAGTTTTAGTTTATTAAAAAAAATTATTTCTGTACATATTTTTATTAAAATTTCTACTTCGATGATAAAAAAAACTTCTCAACACACTGTGCTACGTCTGACTTTTAAAGCATATATATGATGCTTATATACACATATATCTTATGATGGCATATATTCTTGTAAGCCTCGTAAAAAGAAACAACAAACAAACTTGGCTGCATTTTTTATTGAAAAGAGAACCCAACTTATTGGCATATCTTTAGATTTTTAAAGATTCATCGTTAGAAAAACCTATAGTTATTTTTTCGACCAGCAGTATTTTAAAAATAATTAAATAATGTACGTGCAATTGTATATCGAAATTAACTTCGCTTAATTATCTCTAATACCTCTTTTATCAGTTATTTAAAAATATTAGCATAATATTAAATGACAAAATTGTAATGTAATAATATAATAAGAGAAATGCTGTATTTTGTAATTACTGTTAAGAAATTATAGAAATCAAAAGGTTTGATTTTAACAGCTTCTCATAAAAATATTTTATTTTTAGACAAATAGTATACTTATTAACAATTCTAGAAATTATTTGGTAGTGAATTTACAATTTGTTCGTAAAACATTTAAATTTATACGTTATATTAAACGAAATATTTTGTGACCATATCGTTAAAAAAGCAGATAGATTTTTTTTCGATGGCCATATTTGAATCCTAGAAATGATATCCAAGAATGTAAAGTATTTACTGTCAATTGTTCTAAGCTGCATAATATTACATGATATCCAAAAATAAGTCTGGAAATAAAGTGTGAAAAAGCATTCGAATGTCAGTCTCATTCATAAAAAAAAGATCAATAAACTCTCTGGGTTACGGTTTTCGTATGTCAATGTAAATATTGCCTGTTTGAAATGGATGTCAATAAGTATCAGACATTTTAAATCAGACACTGTATCAAAACTTTTACATTTGGGAAGTATGTATTCGTTGAAGGAATTGCTTATTGTTAAAGAATTCTTCTTAGTTAGATCTTTTTTTATCACAATTACAGTTATTTGTTAGATGTAGATTTATATCAAATACAGTTTCTTCCAAATATTTTAAATTATATTTTCTTTCATATTTTCTGAGCACTAAAAGGGGTATTACTTATTTATTCTTTTTACAGTCATCAATGATTTTTTAAAGAGCGGAAACACTAATGCTTAGAAAAATATCTTAATTTAGTTTAATTTTTGTACCGGAACAAAAGATATTTTATTATCAAAGAAGTTTAGAAGAGAACATTATTTATAAATAGTTTTATGGTAAAAGGACAAGAATTATTATACACTTATAAAAATTATTGTATTGTACACAATAACAACACGTTATTGCACTCTTTGTATTGTACAAAACGTTTGGTATTATTGTACTCATAATTAACCATCATTCGTGTCTAATTATTATACTGTACAAAAAATATTGTGTTATTGTACACGGTATTGTATTGTCTGTACACTTACAAAAAGTATTTCAATGTGTTGATTCAGAAGAGTATTTGCGCTAATTCTTTTATTGAAGTAAAATTTGTCCAAAGTACAACGGAATGTCATTTTCAGAAATTTTTAATTTTTTAAATTTATTCTTTTTGTACACAAAGCCTTTTACATTTTGTTAACGTATTTATTTCAATTCTTTGAATTTTTTTTAATTTGCAGCAAGTAGAGAATGTTTACTTGTTCAGACGATGTAACAAGTAAACAGTACTTCACTTTCAGCTAATCAAATATATATTTCAATGATTTGAAAGGAATACGTTGTGAAAATAAAAAGACATCGTGTACAAAAGAAGTAAATAAAAAAAAAAAAAAATTAGAAACCTGAGTAACTTTTTGAATGAACCTCTATTTATTAAATGAAATATACGAATTTCATATAAAAAGCGTCAATTTTTTTAAAATTGTGAATAATAAATCTCGCCAAAACGGGTTGTGCACTAGCAAACATCCAAAGTTTGTCTCTATGATGCACGTGCAACAGTCAGTTCAATATCGTCGCCTTTTAGGTGAACGAGTTACAAAGGAAATCTTAAAAGAAAATCTTGTCAAATATGAAGGATTCTCTTTCTCCACACATTTCCAGCGAGAATTTATGCGCTATTTGTAAGCCTACAATAAACACTAAAAAAGTACCAATAACAGGTGGGCTGAAAAGTTCCTAGTCTGACACATAGATGGCGCTTCTAGTATTAAATACATATGATTTTTAATTAGCCCTAACCTTCAAAAGACACGTGTATAAATTTGACAGCTGTTGCACTGTTAGTATGTGAGTTATAGCCTTTTTAGTGTTTATCACGTGCAGTCCAATCGGCTTACTATCGATTGGACTCCAGTGTGAAATGATGGAGCCATGTTTCATGGGTTTCGGGTTTATTACGATTGAACAGCTCCAAACACTGCTTAGAATTATCAATTCCTTGTTGTTTTGGCTCGATTGTGAGCTCGCACGGCACCCACTTTGAACAGAGCTTTCGCATATCCAAATATTCATTCACGTTATGTCCAACACGTTCCGTTGATATCTTCAGGGTCTCATCTATCTCAATCAACTTCACTTTATGGTTATCAGAAATTATTTTGGGGACTTTTTTGATGTTTTCGTCGGTAACAGCCTGTTTGGGGCGTCCACAGCGTGCATCGTCCTCGGTGCTCATTTAGTCTCGTTTAAATTTTGCAAAGCATTTCTCTATGGTTGATTTTCCAGGTGCTAAGTCCGAATAATGTTTATCAAGCCAAGCCTTGGCATCAATATTTTTTTTCTTCAAAAGCAATGCTTTATTAACACACGAAATTCCTTTTTATCCATTTTTTCAAAATAACAAAAGTTGCTTCACTAAAAATGCTATAACTCACATACTAATAGTGTAACAGCTGTCAAATTTATACACGTGTCTTTTGAAGGTTATGGCTACCTAAAAATTATATGGATTTAATACTAGTAGCGCCATCTATGTGTCAGCCTATGAACATTTCAGCCCAACTGTTATGTTACGGCTTTCCCAATTTGCAACTCAACGTATGTTTTCCTTCCCGTAAAGATGTGGGTTGTTATTTAAGGCTTTACAAATAGTAAATTGTAAAGATCATCAGTCTCTGATTAGTTGAACTTCCTGGTTACTAACGTCGATTGCGCATAGTCAAAAAAAAAAAAAACCATGTTATCAATTATATTATCAATTCTTTAAAAGTAATGATTACGTGAATAAATGATCAGCAGTATAAATATACAGGATCTCTATTGAAATTTTATTTCTATTGTCCAAAAAGTGTTATTTACTATTACCAACTGTTTCGTTTTAAAAAAAAAAAACTATAGCTTTATTAAACATTTTACTCTTAAAAAAGAATTTCATGAAATATTTTCTTTTAAGGTTAATTTAAGGTAGTATTGCATATAAAGGTCTGTTTTGACAATTACTAATGGACTAAAAATATATTTTACAATTATATTAAAATATTAATGCTTATTTCAAGAACTGGAAACTCTTAAACCAATTTCGCTTAGAAGAAATTTAGACTTCTTTATAAAGTCCAAATCAATATTTCAAGAGACATTTTACATAAAAATACAAGTAGTTCTAGATAAAGCCATTAAACACGTGATGCATTTAAAACTTTGTAATTTTGAAGTTTTATAACAATTTGTTGTCTTCCACTTAATTTTAAGCGTCGAGTTCTCATTACGCCATTATGTCTGAGCAATTTTAATGCTCCAAACTGCGCGCTGAATTATAGTAGACATTCGACTTTAGAATATTAAAGAATATAATTATTAAGGATGGAATATCCTCTGTTCGCGAAGGCTATGTCAGTATGGTGGATTGGATACAAAGTATTTATTCTAATGCAGGGAGAAAATGTATTATTACAAAATTTATTTTCTTTAATTATTTGTATTATGAATAACTAATTTGAATAAATAAATTTTTTGTAGTTTATTAATGTATATATAAACTATTCAATATTTCCAAAGTGTTCTGAAAATGTGTTAAATAATTTAGTATTTTCAACAGAGATACCCAGATTTGTGTAGGCCATGTGATAAAATATACTTTATATTTTGTAATATAATTCATTATATATACAAATCATCTATTTATAATTGAAAATATAATAAAAAGTCAACTAAAAATTTTAAGGGTGATATTACTTAAAATCAATAAGTTTAATGTTGATTCGAATTTTGTAGTCGCCAAACACAAAAGTAATGTTTAAAATTATTTTTATATTATTTAACGAATTCTTCGATATGGACGTCTAAAAATATTTTTTCCTCAAATATGTATTAAGTGTGATGTGTTTGGGTGTGTAATGCATTATTTAGCAACAGCTATATCTTATTTGCCCAAAGCATTTTAAAAAGTTCTTCTGATAATTAATATTTTAATATCGAAAAAAAATTACGCAGCCAGGGATCCTACATAGAGGCGTTATTGACGGAGAATCTAATGTTTTAATTTTCAATAAAATCGAAATCATCGAAGACAATTTTTTCTAATAATTAAAAATTTGCTTTATTATACTAGATATGGATTTGTCCATAAAATCTTAAAATTTGAAGTTTTATAACAATTTGCCGCCTTCTTCCACTTCATTTTAAGTCTCGAATTCTCATTATGTTATCATTATGTCTGAGCAACTTTAGTGTTCTGAACTGCGTGCTCAAATATTATAGAAGTTTGACTTTAGAATATTAAAGAATACGATGATCATCTTTGATCCTCTATGTTGTTGAGTACGCGAAAACTACAGGGAGGGAGTGGGATGCAAATAGCGGGCTTCCTGGCATACAGCCCTCTTCAGAGACTCTCCTGGAAACCGTCTTACTTGAAATTGATGTTCCTGTAGCAGCCACGAGGCCCCTAGACAATTGAGTGGCTGTAGCCGTCCTCTGGCGCTTAGCTGAAAGGAACAAATACCGGTCTTCATTGGCCGTTGTAGCCCTCGGGCGACCTTGTGCTGGTCGTCTGCATACTGTCCCACTAGTTTTAAATTGACTCCACAAATTGGAAATGACGCTTGGTGTTATATCCCATTCCCTAGCAACCTGAGCTTGGGACTGGCCTGCCTCAAGTCTACCCACAATTCTCCACCTCATACCTTCGTCTAAACGATGCTGTTCACTCATTTCACCTAAAAATCAGCAAGAAACAACAAGATTATTCAAAAAATGCACTAAAATCTGTAACTGTGTTGAAGAGTGGAATGAGATGAACAGCTCGATGCGGTCTTTTATACCTCCTGCTGGCTTAGCAACGACCACAAGAATACGTAAACTTATCTCAGGGCCAATAGCGCTACAGTGACCATATATGGCTATCAACAGTTCAGGTTTTGTGCGGTATTTTTAGAGAAATGTGCGAAAAGGCTTTCCATCTCTTAATTTTGTCCACCAGTGTATTACAGCATAGTGGAATGGATATAAAGTATTTGTACGAACGCAGAGGAAAAATTTATTATTCTAAAATCTGTTTATTAATTATTTATATTATGAAATTGTTTTTATTTTCCGTAAATAAATAAATAAAGCTTTCGTAAATTATTGCAATTTATAATAATAAATTATATATACATAAATTATTCACTATTTCAAAAGGGTTCTGAAAATGTGTTAAATAATTTAGTCTTTCTAAACTGAGACGGCCAGATTTGTGAAGGCCATATGGCAAAACAAACTTTGTATTTTATAAGATAAACGCATTATAGATACAAATATTTTCAATTATATATAATTGAAAATATAATAAAAAATCAAATAAGTGTTTTATGGATGATATTATTTAAGGAATAAGTGTTTAATATGAATTCGAATCGAAGTAGTAACCAAACACAAAAATAATTAATGAAATTATTTTTATATTATTTATTGATTTCTTTGATAAGGATGTCTAAAAATATTTTTTTCCAAAAGTATGTGTTGAATGAGATAGGTTTGCCTATTTAATGCATCATTATGCAACAACTACATCTTATTCGCTTAAAGCAGTTTTAAAATGCGTTTGATAATAAATACTTAAATTTTTTAAAAAATTACATAAACAGGGATCCTACATGAAGACGTTATTGACAAGGTATTTAATATACTTTCAATAAAATCAAAAGCATTAGAAAGAAATTATTTTTTTAATAATTACAATTTTTTTTTATGCTAAATATATCCTAAATGTATTATTAATTATAATAAAATGCCGGAAATTTATTTATTTTAATGATTTTTCCTTAATATCTTAAAATCTTAAATATATAATTAATCTTCAATAAAATCGAAAATATCGAAGAAATTATTTTTCTAATAATTAAAAATTTGCTTATTTAATTAAAAAAATTGTTATTCAATTATTAAATTTATTTAATTTTTAATTTTGATTTTTAAATGTATTTAATTGTTAATTTTATTTATGCATATGTAATTAAAAAAATTTGCTTATTAATATAAAAATTTGCTAATTATTTTTCTAATAATTAAAAATGTGCTTTTATTATACTAAATATGTATTTTCTATCAATAATTTTAAATCTTAAACATATAATTGATAGTTTTTTATAAGTCAAATTTGATGAGACCAGCTACATAAAAAGCATTGGCAGATAATGGGTCATCTTTGTCAATCTTAATGTTAAACAATAAAAATAATAAATTATTAATGTCATTAGAAAATTCATTAAAACCATCTATAAACTAAGTTAAACAAGTTAATAATTTAAATTGCTAATTTATAAGATTCAGATGATTAGCTTTTAGTAAAAAGTAATTAATTTCATTGAAAGGATTACTATAACTACAGAATAGTTGTTTACACAACCAAATTTATTTACTTTAAGTTTCTAATCCTTACTTGACCTTTGATATCATAAAATATCAAACATACTTACAAACCTATCACGATCATTTGACATTATTTTCTCAAATCTATCAGAAAAACACTTTTACATACATCAATAATATATATTAATGTATTGATTTCCAATAAATCCCACAATCCAATATGGTCAATGTATGAAAAAGCAACAACACTAAAACAAGTATTGGTTGTAAATTATAAGTTTTTAGATGTCCCAAATTTTCTTTCTAAAAAACAGTATACTTAAACATATTCGTTATTTTGAAAACTTTATAATTTTTTAACATTATGTGTTTTTTTGCATAAATAATTGCAAGTTTCAATTCCAAATCACAACTTGCGAATTGTACTATTAATTTGTAGTGTTTATCGGTAAAGATATTTTGTAGATTATATAAGTGCTGCTTATTTTTCTAAGACAGGGGTCTCCAAACTACGGCCCTCGGGCCAAATCCGGCCCGCGACAGCGAATAGCTTATTGTTGCTGTATAAAAAAACACAGAATGATAATAACTCGGTTTTATTGACTTGCTAGATAAAGCTTAATGACAAGCATAATATGCAAAAAATTTAACTTAAGAATAACAAATAATTGAAATGAATCCCACTAACATTATAAACTAGTGAATATCCCGCGGTTACCCTCGGTAGTTATGTTGGGGTAAAGAGTATCGCATAAGTATGTATATCAATGTTTGGAATGTATATATCCTGAATCAAACGTATGAATTTTATCCTGAAAATCGCTCCAGGAACGGAAAAGCTAAATGAACACGAATGAAACCGCGATATATCCACTTGTAAAAAAATACTAATGAGATTTGTGTAATTGTCCTTTTTCACTGACAGTAGTTTGTAGTTAACAACGTATGCTCGCTCAGAACACGTACTTGGCGATTAGTCTAGAAATTATAGAAAATGGCAGAAAAATTAAAACGGTTTTGGCCCTTGGTACGTACTGGATTAAACAGTATGGCCCGAAGGCTGGAAAGTTTGGAGACCCCTGGTCTAAGACACTACGATCACAGAAAACACGGCTGAAAGGGAGTCCTTTCTTATCATTCAGGAGTAGTTCGATTTACTCAGCGAACACAATAGACCTGCTCTCCCACCAGAACTGCGATATGTTAAGATACACGCTTCTGGTATTCTCCAACGTGTTAAACTTGATTAGAAATCCTTCCTTACATGCATTGTGCAATTAATGCAATAACACCAGGATGGTGTTATTTGTAATGAATCAAATTTATATAATGATCAAGGAATCTGAAATTGAATAAGAATCAATTCAATAAATAACAAGAAAATTATGAATAGTCGTTTGAATTTAACTGATAGTAATTAAGAATGAATTTAATTAAATTAAAAGTTACAGTAGTTTAAGGAAATTTAAAGTATATTTTGAAGTAAATAAGAATATATCAATAAATCCGGAATTAAAATAAGAATCAATGTAATAAATAATAATAATGATGATTATGAACAGTCATAAAAATGTACGAATAGTAATTAAGAATGCATTTAATTAATTCGAAATTTAAAGTATTTTAAGGAAATGTAATGTATGTTTTGATATAAATAAGAATAGATATATTACAAATGATAAAAGTTCTCTTTACTTTAAAAATTATTTCCGGAACTTGAGAAAAAAAATTTTGAAACAGAAATTAATTGACAAAGTAACTTTACTTTATTCAAATTACTTTTGCTTTTTTTAATTTGGAAAGATTATAGGAAATAAAAATTATAAAAACATAGTTGTATGCTTAAGTAAATAATGTATCTGATTTAGGCTTTTAATTTGAAACATACTATAGAAATGAAAACCTTTTTTTTTATCCTTGTTAAAATATTTTATGTATGCTATGCAAATATTTACAAGCAGGAATGAAGATTCGGCCCAAAATTTTCAGGCTCCTCCTGACTCATTATTTTATACTGACTACTCACTTCTGACTCTTTTCCGTAATTTTAAATGCAATGATCTTTTCTAATGTATTTAGAAAAAATTGTAAAACAATTTAAATGACTTTTATTGAACACATATCTAACAGGTGGGCTGCAAATATCATAGGCTGACACATAGATGGAGCTACTAGTATTAAATTCATATGATTTTTAGTTAGCACTGACCTTCAAAAGACACGTGTATAAGTTTCACAGCTGTTGCACTATTAGTATGTGAGTTATAGCATTTTTAGTGAAGCAACTTTTGTCAGTTTGAAAAAATTGGATAAAAAGGAATCTCGTGTGTTAATAAAGCAATGCTTTTTGGCCAAAAAAAAATACTATTGTAGCCAAGGCTTGGCTTGATAAACATTATTCGGACTTAGCACCAGGAAAATCAACCATAGAGAAATGCTTTGCAAAATTTAAACGAGGCTAAATGAGCACCGAGGACGATGCACGCTGTGGACGCCCCATAGAGGCTGTTACCGACGAAAACATCAAAGAAGTCCACAAAATAATTTCTGATAACCGTAAAGTGAAGTTGATTGAGATAGCTGTGATCCTAAAGATATCAAAGGAACGTGTTGGACATATCGTGAATGAATATTTGGATAAGCGAAAGCTGTGTTCAAAGTGGGTGCCGCGCGAGCTCACAATCGACCAAAAGCAACAACGAATTGAAGATTCTAAGCAGTGTTTGGAGCTGTTCAATCGTAATAAAACCGATTGCGTCGATATGTGACAATGGAGGAGACATGGCTCCATCATTTCACACCGGATTCCAATCGACAGTCAGCCGAGTGGACTGCACGTTATGAACACTAAAAATGCTATAACTAACATACTAATAGTGCAAAAGCTGTCAAATTTATGCACGTGTCTTTTGAAGATTAGTGCTATCTAAAAATTATATGGATTTAATACTAGTAGCGCCATCTATGTATCAGCCTACAAACGTTTCAGCCCACCTGTTATATATTTGAAAAAAAAAATCCTAACAATTTAATTTTTGCAGCTTTAAATATGTAGTAATTTAATTTTGCACTAATTTAAAAGGTATTCTTATACTCTAAATTTGCTTAGAAAATATGCATATATGCTATCAAAATTTTAGTACCAAAGTAACATGTGGCGAAGTATTACAGAAAAGCTTAATGAAAGTAAAATAAAATTGTACATAGGAACTTTTAGATTAAAATTGTACATTTTAATTGCAAAGATTCTACATTTGTAATAAAGTAAATCTTATTTTTTATAATAACAGAATATAGTTTGTAAGATTCTCTTTCAATGTCGATCCAAGAAATCCTTTTATAAACTGCAGTACTGAAAGAAGTTTTCACCAAACTTTTCTACTGATTGTGCAATTAACGGACGAAAGTGATCACCGAAGTCAAGCATCATTGGGCGCGGTCAGTACTTGGGTGGGTGACCACCTGGGAACACCGCGTGCCGTTGGCAAATTTGGGACCTGAATGGCCGAGTGTCTAGCGCTCTGGCGCTCGGTGTCACAGGTTTCGGGTTCGAATCCCGGCGGTGCCATGGATGTTTGTAGTGGTTCGGAATCCACTTTAAGCCGTAGGTCCCGGTCTTCTATGACCGTAAGAGCGTCACGGAGCAAAAGTCAGGCTTCTACCTACGGGTGCTCCATCACAACAGAAGCTGCTTCCTTCCCCTTCAATCATGAGTCCATATGGGCTCGTGGGCTTGGCCAGCCAAGTGGGATAAGAAACAACAACAACGACAACGGACGAAACAGAATTGTTTGCTTAACATTTAATTTTTACATTGATTCCTAGAATTTTGGAAAAAAAATATACTTATAAATAAGTCGGATTTTTAATCTAATTCCCAATTCTTCGCTCCCGGCTTTGCTTACAAGTAAACTTATATAAAAGATCAAAGTTAAATATTTTTGAAAAATGTTTATGTCAGTTTAATATTCAAAAAAGGTTACACGCGCCCCCTGGGTAATGCAAAGTGAGTAACATCGGTGTAGCCCTTATGGCGAAAGATCACGGTCTATTTGCCAGCTGCATTAGAAGAAAAAAAAAAAATATTCAAAACACGATGCATAATTAATAATTCACCTGAAACAATTCATCTCACTTTATTTTCTATTCTTGAAAATAATTATTGTTGAATTAAACACATCGCAGTTATAATTATGAATGTATATATTTATATATATGTAATGTATGTCCTCATTTCGTCTCTTATTGTTAGGAAAATGAAATTTCAATTTAAAAAAAAAAAATGCTTAAAATATTTTTTTTTCTAAATTTTGTAACATCACACGTAAAGGTCAAAAAATTGTATTCAAGTAAAAATATACGTTAAACATTCTCCAATTCTTGAACAGAAAATTTTGCCACTTGAATACACATTTTTATGCGGCTTTTTCAAGAAATCCTAATTTATTGTGAAACTCCAGGGAAGTATGCTATGCACATCTGCTCTTGAAATGTCAAATAGAGTCGGCAACTATTTTCTTCATGCATGGTCTGAGGATACCTAAAATACACCTGTTTCTCCATGTTCATATTTTACATGCGATGTCATACCAATCATAAATTGGAATACATATATTTATTTATTGGAATATAAAATGTCAAAATTTTGTTGTTTCAATATGATACTGTAGGGATAAAACAAAAAAAAAAGTAATAAGTGACTTGCGCATCAATGATTTTTCAGAAAACATTCAGTCTCTGCGTGGGCATGCGGATATTCTTTTGTGTGTGTGTAGAATTTATTTTGTTTCGATTTTTGAGTTACAAAATAAATGTTGGCAGAAATCCAAATGGAGGCACCCAGAGACGTTTAGCCTTAAATCACACTAAAATAACGTTTTTGCTGAATTAGCGAATTCTAAAGATTGCCAAACAAATTCGTTCTTTTTTTTTCTTTCTTCCATCTAACAAGATACAATTGACAATCAATGTTGTAAAATGTGTTAAAAATCATGTGATAATCATTAAGATGTCATAATCGTAAGATCATTAAAAATCATAAATCAATGTTTTTTTTTCTATAATAGGACGTAAAAAAATGTTTTAATTTTTTCAGATGAAAAAAAAATTTCTTTGTAAAGCATAAACAAAACAATTGCTGGCCGATTTCTTCAAAAGAGATATTAAACATTACAAATATAAAGAAAGGACACTCTATAAAAATTATATGTTGAAGACTTGATTGAATTAATTATAATTTTGGAGTACTTATACCTCTTCAACAGTATTTTACTAAAACATTTTCAATTCCAATGGTATCGGTTTTTTCACATATGTGTCCAATCATTCCAATAAAGATGAATATTTGAAGATTATATTAATAATAAGAAACAAAAATACTTTTCATCAATAATTTGAAAAAATTCTGTATTTTTGATAGATACGTTTTGTTTTTCAATTTTTAGACGGTTTTGACTAGACACATTTTGTTTTCATACTTAAGTGTATGACATAATAGCTATCTTAAAAATTATAACTACTTATAAAAATAGTGACTTGCACAGTTTCTAATAATATCAAAAAGATTTTACTTCAATTTTTATGTGCACTTGATTCCGTGTTACTGTCATTTAAATACTGACAGTTAAAATTTCTATGGAACTCCTAAGGCTTTTTTTAAAGGCTTTATTTCCTGTATGACCAAGATTCAATTTAACAAAATCTAGTTTCTGACCTGAGAAGAAAAATAATTTTAAATTACGAGAAAGGAAGTACAGGAATTAAATAAAAATATAAATATTAGAAAAAAAAAGCGTTTTATCAAATAAAAATGTAATATTATAACACGATTCTGCTTGGTCGTTTAAAGTTCTCTTGGGGGAGTTGAATTCAATTTCCTGGATTGCAGCGCTATGATTTTCAAGATTATTAAAACTTCCATTAAAAACATTTCTGTTAAAAATTTTAATAGTAGGAAGGTGGATGTCATGATGTAATTCTCCATTGAGCAAATATCCTTTTGCTTTTAAAATTTGACAGATAATTAAATTTTGTTGTCCGTTGAATACATTGAAATTTGTATTTGAAACATAAGAACAAATCAGGCATACAGAAATGAAGATAGGTCTTAAAATAGTTGTATACATGACGATTTTATTATTATTTTTTTGCTCATAGAGGAGTATTTATTAATTAGTGGAAAAAACGCTCTTACATGTGTTTATGTGTTTTACTTATGTGTTATTAAGTTAAGTATTGATCAAAGAAAACTGCAATATATTTTGTTTGTTTACTCCAACGAATGATATCATTAATTTTGATTATCGGTTTATTGAATTTATTACCTCTGGAAAAGAAGAGGTAGCCAGTTTTGTTTACATTATTGGCAATTTAACCCTCTATTTTTTACTTTGAATTTTTTATTAATTGCATCGGCAAGAGACTCATTTAAATTTTGCCTTACTTTTCTTTTGTATTGGCATTTATTGGTGTTTTTATTGGCTTTTATATTGGTATTCTTTATATTTTGTTTTATATTGTCTTGGCATTTCTTGGCGGTTTTTGAAAGGAAGTTTGGCGACAATTAAAAATCAATCTCTGCTAGCGTCGATTGATGGAGCACAATAGAGTGCATCTTTTATCTAACTTAATTTATTAATCTCGGTATGTCCAAGCTTTAATGATACAAATAATGTTTAGTACGGCTAATTAATAACGTTCGTGTAGGTAAATACTACTACTACACCCCACCACATCACTGTGCCTAGAGCTGAGTTGCCCCTATTCAGTTTGGGAATGATGTGGGGTAAATGAATGGACGCAAGATGCATAATTGCATAATTGGCATAATCTTGCTTTTGGAGGTACGTAAGCTGAACAATGGGGAAAATTCATACAAGAACAGAACTAAATATCAAAAATTTAAAAAAAAAATTGAAGAAGGATGAAATATGAAATGCGAAAATATATAAAAACGTTAGGTAAGATATTAGAGAAAAAAATTAAAAGCAATATAATACAATAAGCACTACATAGGAGGTTACACAAATCAGAGAACTGAAGGCATATTCATCAAATCAATTATTATAGAATTTAAAAAATCTTAATAACTAATAAATAAATAGACTGTAGAAGCAGTTGCTGCAAAATTATGGACAAAGGTAATAAAAAAGGCAGGAGATATTACATAAGAGATAAATATGCTAGTATATAACTAGAAAAATGGTATTCACATAAAAATTCCTGATTGTGCAATTTGGAGTCTAAATGAAAAAGAAAAACGAATTGTTTCAAATTTAATGTGCTCTAGAAATATGCTCATGCACCCACTTAAATTATATACATTATAATACAAAATTTCCTTTGATACATACACAAGCATAAATTGTTTTGTAATACAAATTACTTAAATATGCAAACATAATACGGTTATGTTACCTATACACAAGCAAAAATTATTTCACAAACACAATCATGAATTTACATAATACACAATCATGAATTTTTTTATACAGCGAATTACCTTAAATATTCTAACACAGTGTATGCATGCACTTAGATTACTTAAAAAAGTAAAATTACTTTAAATATACACTCAAAATATATATACACACACATAAATCTTTGTAAGAAGCAAAATTATAAGTATACACACATGATGAGTAAGAACATATCAATTGTTTTATAAAGCAGGATTACTCTGTTTATAAATACATTCACACACGCTCAGATTAAAAATATATACATATGTAGAAAAAGGAAGTATGTTACTAAAATTTGTTTAAAGATTTGTGTACAAAATATTGTTTGACACAATATTTGATATTGACACGGGATAAGTAAGATTTGATTTTCACAAATAAAGTTTATCATGTTTCAGATTTTGAGCCGATATAGGTAAATAATAGGATGTTCCGAATCTTTAAAAATCATTACCTTTATTGGATAAAAAAAATTAGTAGATAATATGAAGGTCATTTTAAATTAGACGGCCATTCTTCTTTATCGCTTGGTCTGCCCTGGACTTTATGAGAGCTGCCTTAGCTCCTAACTGTTTCATTTTTTATACAACGGCGTACTCCACGTCTGCTTTTTGTTAACATTGCAATTGTTTACGAGTAAGTTACAGAAGATTCATTGTATTAACATGTGGGCTGAAATGTTCGTAGGCTGACACATAGATGGCGCTACTAGTATTAAATCCATATGATTTTTAGTTAGCCCTAACCTTCAAAAGACACGTGCATAAATTTGACGGCTGTTGCCCTATTAGTATGTAAGTTATAGCATTTTTAGTGAAGCAATTTTTGTTAGTTTGAAAAAATTGGATAAACAA
The DNA here is from genome assembly GCA_021605075.1 of Caerostris darwini. Classification (NCBI taxonomy): domain Eukaryota; kingdom Metazoa; phylum Arthropoda; class Arachnida; order Araneae; family Araneidae; genus Caerostris; species Caerostris darwini. The sequence continues at coordinate 263,621 of BPLQ01012450.1, read as the reverse complement.
GAATTTCGTGTGTTAATAAAGCGTAGATTTTTAGCGAAAAAAAAATACTATTGAAGACAAGGCTTGGCTTGATAAACATTATTCGGACTTTGAACCAGGAAAATCAACCGCAGAGAAGGGATTTGCTAAATTTAAACCAGGCGAAATGAGCACTGAGGTCGGACGCCCCAAAGAGGCTGTTACCGACGAAAACATCAAAAAAGTCCACAAAATAATTTCTGATAACCATAAAGTGAAGTTGATTGAGATAATTGAGACCCTGAAGATATCAAAGGAACGTGTTGGACACATCGTGAATGAATATTTGGATATGCGAAACTTCTGTTCAAAGTGGGTGCCGCGCGACCAAAAACCCAAAAACAACAACGAATTGATGATTCTGAGCAGTGTTTGGAGCTCTTCAATAGTAATAAACCCGAATTTTTTCGTCGATATGTGACAATGGATGAATCCATCATTTCACACCAGAGTCTAATCGACCGTCAGCCGAGTGGACTGCACGTGATGAACACTAAAAATGCTATAGCTCTCATACTAATAATGCAACAGCTGTCAAATTTATACACGTATCTTTTGAAGGTTAGAGCTAACTAAAATTTATATGGATTTAATACTAATAACGCCATCTATGTGTCAGCCTACGAACATTTAAGCCCACCTGTTACATCAATGAACAATCAGAAGACTCATATTCATAGACCCTTCAATCGCAGGTTTTTTGCTTTTATTAATTAACGTTAAAAATTCGCTTGTAATTTTAAAATAAATAATTCTTAACGTTTTAAATTTATTATGCTCGCAAAAATAAAATCAGATATTTTTTTCCCCCAATAATAAGTTCTACGAGCAACTATGAAAATAGTTTAATAAATAAATGCCGTAAACTTTTTTAAAAATTTAAAATCAATAGATTACTTTTTAAAATCGACAAGCTAGTCGAAAATAATGTGTTCTGTGTTCGAAAATAATATGTCATAAAAATCTGTTTATGACATTTGATGGCAAAATGTGCAGCGGAATTTCCACCAATAACGTTCAAAAACGCCAAGGCTGCTATAAAAGTAAAGCATCAATTTTGAAATTTTTGAGGTGCATTATTCAGTAAAATTTATATGAAGTGTTCGTATACAAATGTATCATTAAGACCGAAAAACCATGTTATCAAATAAGTTAAATCTAATTTTGTTAATTCTCTAAATAAAACGTAAATATCGATTAATATATTGTCATTTAAAACCATTTATATAAAAATGAATTGAACATGTATTGGAACCCTGTAGAGCTTAATTCATGCAACATATTTTTAAATGTTTGTTTTTAAATGTTTTTTTAATTTTCTGAAGTTCTTTAATTATTTTGAATAATTTGTTTTCCTATACAACTATGGAAGATATTGTCTTAAGAGGATTTTAAGAGAATATGAATAATATAATATAACTATAAAATGAAGAGGAATGACAGTTTAGTTACAGAGACAGAAATATTTTAAGAGGCTGATAAGTTTAAGATCTATTGAGAAGAGACTGTGATCACTTTCAAATACGATTTCTGTACTAATAAGTTATGCATTCTGATGCTTTATGCATGATATCATATATGCATCGATTTCAACCATTCTGCTAAACCTTTAAGAGAAAATTAAAATTAATATGATTTAGAATTAAACTTAAAATATATTTAATAATCAAACATGAACATTATTCTAAATTTTAATTTTTCCTGCAATTATTTTAATAAACATCTTCATTTGATTTAACTTGCTTCCAGAAATTTTTCTCAAGACCAACTTGACAAAAGTCGAAGATATAGACACGCTGGAGTACATACATGTACTACAGGATTATTCATTAATATACTATAGAAACAGTTTCAAACCGTCAGAAAATGATATTCTCGTAATAAGTGACTGAGAGGTTAAATGGATCCAAATTTAGACTGCTTAATTGATTAGCGGTTCAGAAACACACATAATGAAACGTGTAACTACACTTTGAATTAATGAAGTTCTATAACATCTTGACGATTGATCAAACCATGTTTATATAGCTGTTAGATAATATTTAAGCAGTTTAACTGCATAGTTTAAATTGTGCTTGAATTTTCACTTTTGATAGGAATTTTGAGTCCCTTCAAATGTGAATTTTTTTTTTAAATTCCCTCTCTTCTGACAAATGAATACATATTGTATTTAAAGGAAAGCAATACAGGTAACTGAAAGTACAGACATTTTATTCGTTTCTCGTCACTATGCAAAATACTTTATACAATATCATTTGGCTCTTTATAATATCTTCAAAGCGTGGCTTTCATAAGATTTTTTTTCTGGCTTGATTGAAATTGTAGCCATCTTTCTCCAATCTTTCTTATTCTTAATCTCTGCTTCTTAAACAACTTTAAATGACCATAAATTACTAATTACATTCAAGTCTGGAGATAGTAATTGAGTATGCAGTTCAATGTAGCAATCATACAGCAAAGGTGGTCATATTGTCTTAACAATAAGCTTCTGATAACTAGCTTTATCTTCAAACGTATCTTATAAAGATAAATAACACCTTTTCTTTTCGTATGAACTTTTTAAAAGGTCGAGGTATTTATAGAGGACATCATGGACAATTATAAGTTTTCCGATCCCTTTCTCTATCATGCGGTCCCTAAATGAGGATGGATCCATTCTAATTAGGGATTGCAATATCGGACCAAAAGTTGAATACCGGTATTCGGTATATTTTAGATCATAATACCAGGATACCGGTTTTAATACCGGTAGTAGAAATTTTAGAAAAAGAAAGAAACCCCAGGTGCTTTTTTGTTTTATTTGCCAGTTTTATTAGAGAATGTAAATATCACAAAAAAATTTGTAACAGTATATAAAGTATATAAAGAATCACAAAAAAGTAAAGGAACAACTTATTGATTTAAATCACAAAAAAGTGTACATATCACTATTCAGTCTGTGATACTATTACAAATTTTTGAAATGTGATCTTAAAAGCATAAGGCATCAATTGTACTATCATTAAGCCTGGAACGTAATTTTGTGCAAAAATTACCAACTGTCGCAAACGCTCTTTCAGCATCTACGCTAGTGGGTGGTACTGTTAGCAATGCGCGATATATTTTTGCAAGTATTTACCTCTGAATGCCTCATCTTCAAATAAATCTATTTCTTGTTGGATTATTTTGGATATCGCTGATTTCAGTATTTTATTTTGGTTTGTTGAATTTTTTTTAATTATCGCTAATTCTAATTTTTGTTCAAGGTACAAATTCCTTTTCACTATGAACATTAGTGTCATTATAATCTTCGATAACTGTACCGAATTCTTCTGAATGTGGATAGATTCTGAATTCTGAATAAGAATTCACAGATAAGAATTCTTTCACAGATAAGAATTCTAAATTTTCAGTAAATACCAAAAGACCGGTATTTAAACTTGTGAATACCGGTATTACAAAACTGTACAAATGGCTCAAAATACCTGTATTGCAATCCCTAATCCTAATGCTTGACGTAGGGTAGTTTTAGGACATAATTATTCACCCACTTCTTACTATACATTATATAGTAAGCCGTTCCTCTTGAAAGATCAAATTTGTAGCCATCCTTTAATTCAGAAAGATTAGAGCTTCGAATTACTTTAAAGTGAAGTAAAGTTGTTTCGTTATGAGCTTCATCGAGTTTAATAATGACCCTAGAAACCTGCCGTTGAACCTGATAGCCAGAATCAATTGAGAATTTTTGCCAGCCTTTGAAATCACTACAAGCTTCAAGACACATGGCTGTGGATTTTTCTTAATTGAACTATTGAATGATCGTTTACAATACCCATCAATACTTTTTAATGTCATCTTACTGTATTGTTTATTATCTTTAAATCAATAACTTTTTTTATTTAATATTTCTATTTATCCTTATTGTATGATTAGCATCTTAATGGAGTTAATATTCTTCTCTTTAAAAAATTATTACGTTTTGTTTTAATATATATTATAATTTGCACAATGCAACTTTAAATATTAAAACTATAAATTTCCATTTACATACAAAATATTTCAAATTTTAATGTTTCATTTAATTTGTATTTTACTTTTATTTATTTTTAGTATTTTTAATTTTTTTGACTACCATATATTTAATTTAGAAACTTAATCTTTCAATTTTTTATTAAATTTTTTAGTTAAGCAGCTAATAAAAATTAAAATCATATTTATGATTTAAAGAGAGGAGGTTAAGGGATATTTCCCCCGTTGTTACTCCGTAATCGGTACGCCAGTTGCCAGTAATGTTTCTTAAAAATTTTAATTTAATATATAAAAAATTCGTATGAAATAGCTAAAAGCAAAGGAGAAAAATTTTTCTTGGTAATAATAAGATATCTATTTTTTTTATTTCCCTTTAAAAAAAATCTGTAATACTTTAAATTGAGCCTTTGAAACATTTTCTTACTTGAGGCAATTTTGTTACATTCAAAAGATGAAGGTTTAAAAAAAAAAAAGGTTTTTCAAACTTCCAATGTATTCAGCACGCTTAAAAACTTTTCTAATTAACGTGAACACCTCTGCTTTGTATTTAAAGTTAAATTACTTGTATCAAAAGCAAAAAAAATATATATATATATATATATTCTAGAAAATCCATGCAATGTGAAAATTTTCATTCATTAAATTTAATTAATATTTCATGACAGGCATCCGATGATAAATTTATTCCATTATCCATTAAATATATTAAATATTACTGTCAATGTATGAAAATGCCTGGTGCTTTAGGGCAATATTTAAGATGATTAATATTTCATACATTTACCAAGGCATTCTATAAAATGTCAAAAGAAACGAACAAAATATAAAATGCTTCCATAAAGGACTTTTCTAATGTTACATAACAAGTCATATGCCTTTTCTACGTTTATTTCATATACACACAATTCTCTATTTGTAAACTAGTCTTTGGCTGGAAAAACTACTTAAAACAAATATATTTAGCTACTTAGAATTTATTCATACTTTACGTAAATTAAGTTTGCAAACTGCTATGATCGCGAAAGACATTTTCGATTTCTTATAAATGCAGGATAACTTAATATATTTTAATAAATCAGATAATACATATATTAAAATATATTAATCAACTAGCACACCCGACCACGCGTTGCTGTGGCTTTCTTGTATTTCGTTCAATTATTAGATACTATAATTGGTATTGTTAAGGAAGTGATTGGTAAAGAAAGAGGAAAAGTTCAAATTAAGCTTCAACGAATTGAAAATGTTTAATTTTTATTCATTTAATGAATGAGGTAGATAATGTTGATTTTTAACACTATTTTATGATTATTTTACCTAATTTAATTTTTAATAACCATTACTTTCATTTATCTAAGAACTAAGCGAAGAACACTATTTCTTGTTAATCTGTCTTTCGTCAAAATAAATAAATTCGTTAAATAATTTAATAAGTTGGTTATGCTTTTCTAAAAGATTTTCCAACAATTCTACAATAGCTCTTTGTACTTGTTTGTTTGATAAAATTATGCTGACATCAAGTTGTCACACGTTCTTCAGAACTGCCCATAAAATAAATTTGAAGAAATTTTGGCTCTTCGTTATTTATTGGCATCAACGACCCGATCTTATGGTACACCTGACCTTGTATTTTGAATGTACTTTCAAAATTACATCCATCGGATGAGAAATCGCAAATTTTAGTTGCGCCAAATGACGAAATATGAAAATCGTCGATTTTGCATTTAAATAAAAAAAAAACCTATCTCTCAAGTTGGAACAAAACGCACATTTAAGAAAAAAAAAAGTTAAAATCGGATTGTTAGTTTCAGAGTTCATCCCGAACAAACATCGTGACACGGGAATTATATATAATAGATGTTAGTTAAAGTTAATCCTGTATTTGTAAGAAATCAAAAATTCCCATCACGATCATAACAATTACCAAACTTAAATTGCTTAATACTAGTTAGAAAAAAAATAATCGAGCTTAGGTCTTTTGTAACATATATAGGTAAAATGTTTATCACTTGTTTTTATTAAAGAAAAGTAATGTGCACCTTTTACATCCTCGATAAAATTCCTAGAGTAGAAATACTTAAATTATATAGGTAGATATAATCCATGGAATAAAGACCCATTCACTATCAGCATTTATTGGAGAACTATAAGTAGCGCCATTCACTAAAGTACATACTTGATTAAAATAAAACCCTCATGTTTGGCAGAACTGAAAGAGGTGAGAGGGATCCTCTCATTTATACTTTAAGCAATTTGAGTTTGGAAACTGTTATGATTCGTGACGTATAAGACTTCTTATTAATATATGATTAACTATAACTAACACTGATTAATATATTTTAATATATGTGTTATCTGAATTTATTCGTAACTGAAAAAAAATTGTCTAGTTTAGGTTTTTTGTAATTTATATAGATAAAATGTTTCTCGCATTTTTTATGAAAGCAAGATGTTACTTTTTACTTCCTCGATAAAATTCCTATCAAGAAGAGTAGAAAACCAGGTAAAGAAGACCAATATTTTAAGTTTCATCTAACTTGAAAGGAAATGGAGCAATTCTCCCTCGAGAAAGACGCGACAGTGATTGATAAAGCCATCAACGAACTCATGCTGAAAAAAGGGAATGCATTTGTTACGAAAAGATTTCACTAAAGAAAATTGTGAAATAATTCCAGAAGGCATATAGGAATATATATGTAATGGTAAATATCATTATATTTAATGATAATATTTCTTATGAAAATGCTTTAAACTTGTGTTACAGCAGTTGAATTCTATTACAACCGTATTTTTTCTCGACATTTAGAACCAGTTTTTATTTAAATATTGGAGTAAAATTGGTAATAAAGATTGGGTTTTCCTTAAAATTTGGCACAAGTGAAACGCAAAACGTATCCACAAAGCATAAAACACTATATCCACAAAACACAATAAATATATCCACAAGTCGGAACATATTATGTGCTGTCTTACAGAAGATCTTCTAGAACTGCTTGCTATATTTGGGCCGAAACTCCTAAAAGCAATCCGAATCTTAATGATAGATATCTGCCCCTAACCGCTATTTAAAGTATTGCGGCTGTAGACGAATCACTAACAAAAGTCTAACAACCGTCCTTTCGTATGCTAGCTACTGTGCATTACTTACCATTGGACTACAAATGGGGAAGCTGGCAACTGGCGTACCGTTTACGGAGTACCAACAAGGGGAAATACCCCTTAAACCTCCTCATCTTAATTCATATATATGTTTAGTGTTCTAATTGGCTGCTTAATTATTGTTAGTAAATTAAAGATAAAAATTTCTAAAAATTCAAATTTAAGTGGTACTCAAAGAAAAGATTTAAAAAAAAAAAATACTATTGATAAAAAGTATGATACAAAATAAAAGAAGTTAAAAGTTAAGTTTTAAATTCGGTACAATTAGGGACCAGTTGTCGATGCCGTAAACATATTAAAAAACGTAAACAAACTTTTTTTGTTTACCAACACACTAGGGATTATGCTGAACGGTGGGAGCCAATGGATGAATCTGAAAGGTAAAAATGTAAACAGTGTCCTCAAATGGGGAAGCAAAGCAGGCATGCACCCAGAATTTTGTTTCAATGGCCGGGTCTCAACAAAATAAGCGTAACCATTTATAAAAGATCAATAGTATGGCTTATGACTTACTAAAATATAACTAACAGAAAAGGTATTTAAAAGTCTAATTTCCGTGCATTTATTATTGATAAAATAACTTTTACATTGCACTAATTTGTTTCAAATGCATAAAAAAAGAACCTTAAACATTAAAAAAAAATATGGGTGGGAGGATATTGGAGATGTTTCATCAAGTATTCAAATGAGATTATAAAGAGATTCAAATGAGATTATATTATAGAGAGATAAATTCCAGAATATATTTCCTCTTCAGCAGAAAGAATATATTATATGGTGATGAAAATGATGTCTGTTATTACAAAAAATGCATTTTCTTCCATTTTTTTAATGAATAATATAATAATTTTTTGCCTTCAATAAAATAAAAAATAACCGTTAGTTATACGCTGAAGTGACAAAAGTCATGGGATACCTCTTAATATCGTGTCGGCCCTCCTTTCGCCCGGCGAACTGCAGCAACTCGACGTGGCATGGACTCAACAAGTCGTTGGAAGTCTTCTGCAGGAATATTGAGCCATGCTGTCTCGATAGACGTCCATAATTGTGAAAGCGTTGATGGTGCAGGATTTTGGGCACGAACAGACCTCTCGATGATGTCCCATAAATGCTCGATGGGATTCATGTCGGGCGATCTAGGTGACCAGATCATTCGTTGGAATTGTCCAGAATGTTCTTCAAACCAATCGCGAACAGTTGTGGCCCGGTGACATGGCGCATTGTCATCGAAAAATCCCATCGTTGTTTAGGTACATGAAGTCCATGAATGGCTGCAAGTGATCTCCAAGTAGCTGAACATAAGCATTTCCAGTTAATGTTCGGTCCAGTCGCACCAGAGGACCAAGTCCATGCCATGAAAAAACAACCCATACCATTACGGAGCCACCACCAGCTTGAACAGTGCCTTGCTGATAGTTTGGGTCCATGGCTTCGTGGGGTCTGCGCCACACTTGAACCTACCCCCTCAGCTCTTACCAACTGAAATCGTGACTCATCGGACCAGGCCACGGTTTTCCATTCATATAGGGACCAACCGATATGCTCACGTGCCCACGAGAGTCGCTGCAAGCGATGTCGTTCTGTCAGTAAAGGCACTCGAGTCGGTCTTCTGCTGGAATAGCCCAAGAAAGCCAAATTTCTCCACACAGTTCTAACAGACAAGTCCTCTTTACGTCCCACATTGATTTCTGCGGTTATTTGACGCAGTGTTGCTTATGTCTGTTAGAATTTCCGACTCTTTGCAGACGTCGCCGGTCTCGGTCGTTAAGTGCAGGCGGTCGACCACTGCGCTGTCCATGGTGGGATGTTATGCCTGAAATTTCATACTCTCGGCACACTCTTGACACAGTGGATCTGGGAATGTTGAATTCCCTAACGATTTCCGAAATGGCATGACCCATGCGTCTAGCTCCAACTAACATTCCGCGTTCAAAGTGTGTTAATTCCCGTCGTGCGGTCATCATCACGTCAAAACCTCTTCACATGAACAACTTGAACAGAAATGAAAGCTCTGCGAAAGCACTGCGCATTTATACCTGTTCTACGCGATGCTACTGCCATCTGAAAATTTGCATATTGCTATCCCATGACTTTTGTCACTTCAGTGTATTATGTTCTTTAACAGTTAAAAGCATTTTTAAGAAATTACAATTATTATATTTTATTAAATTTTTATTAATGAAACAAGAAAAATTATGAATACAGAATAAGTTAATTTCACTTAGGTCTCTATTAAAAGCTGTTCGACAACATATCAGATTTGAATCTTTACATATTAATATATCTCAAAAATTAACAGATAATAGTTATTAGAATTTATTAGGACTTTATAAATAAGATTATAAATAAGATTATAAGGACTTTATAAATAAGATTTAATAATAGCTGCATGTTTAGAATTTATGAATATTAGTAATGGCAAAAAATATAAATGGTACTGTTCTTTTTAAAATTTGATTATGTATAATATGATATCTTGAATTGTATGTTACCAATTATCAAATTCTAAAGTTTTTCGCTGTATATATGAATATTATTATTTAATTTAAATTTTGCATTTTATGCACTTTATTCGTGTTAAAGAATTTTAATATACATTATGAAGTATAAAAGTAATGAAAAGGAAATCAGTACAGGATTTGTCCGAAATTAATGCTTGAATAATGTTACTTAAATTTAATATTTATAATAGAATAATTTGAGAAGCATAAACAAATTATTAAAATGTTTTTCATTAAATAAATATTTAAATTAGAATTAAATAAATACTAAATAAATATTACATATTATATTTACAGAATGACTTTTACGTCAATACTCTAAAATTTCTTTGAATAAATAATTAAAATAATTTATGAATAAATATTACAAAAACAATATTAAGAAATGATGTAATGAAGTATTGAATAAATAAAAAAAATATTTGAATAAATATTATTCTGGGCTGAATTCTTTAAATAACAGAGAGAAACTTTAATAAAGATGTATTTTGAAAATTACATAATTTCTTTCAAAAATAACGTTTATTATATGTTTATGGTGTTTTTTAATAGAATTTTATACAAAAAAATTAAATAATTTAAATTTATTTAATTAATTAATTAATTAATGTAATTAATTTTATATGAAATCTATTTTTCACTGGAATGTTACCATCTTTAAAATCTTATATCAGCATCAGTTTTAAATTGAATTTTTGTAATTGTAATATACTTTCATATATTGTTTTTAATATAATTTTAAATATTTTATTTCGATTTGTTTTAGTAATTTTTAAAATGAAAAGGAATTATTTTTACTTTGTCATTTCTTGCAGTTTTCCAAATAAAATATATCAGTCCCTCCCTATCTTCCAAAATGATTTATAATCCCTGTCTTACGAAATATTTCAAAAATTATTCATCGTATTATATTTTTTCGAAGCAAATGAAGAAAAAAGAAAAACTCCTGCTGTTTAATAATTTACAATTCTCTTTATATTCAGAACTTTCTTTAAATAAACAAACTTTCCAAATCTTTTCATATAAGAAAATCTTTCTTTTTCAAGTATCATTCGAACTTTATTAAATCGATCCTAAAATATTTACTCAGCGCTCTCACACATTGTTAGCTGCACCTTCTGTTCTTCATTTGAAATCTTAAAATTCCTCTTTTAAATCTGAGCACGAAAAGTTTTGAATAAGTTCTAGTTTCGTCTGCTGCGTCTTTGGTTTGCTATGAGATTATTAATAATAATCGTTTGAATCATAGTAAATCTCTGTTATATTTTATCATTTCTGTATATTTTATCATTTCATCATCTCTGTTATATTTTATCATCTCTGTATATTTTATCATTTCATCATCTCAGTTATACTTTAAATTTAAAATATATTATGGCATCAATTTCAAAAATAGTTATTATACTTTATTACTTAATTGCAGATATAATTATTTTAAATATTTTGCAAAATTATATTTATGTTAAGCGAATTACGTTATGTATAAATAAATCTCTGCAATCTGAAATGTTCTTTATTAATGCTTTAAAAAGGAAAATGTGAGGACTAAAATATATTACGCGAAAAAAGTATTATATAATTTATTATTAAATAATATAATAATTATACAATTTAATATACAATTTAATATACAATATTATATATTTTAATATTAAATCGTAAAAAAAAAAAAAAAAAAAAAAAATGTTTCTTTTTTATTCTGAAATATATTTCTTATTTTTAATTTTTGCGTTCAAAATTATTGAAAACAAAATTTTCAGACTTCAAGGGAAGAATAGAGCACAGAACATTTTTTCTTATAAAAAATTAGAAATTTACTTTATTCAATGCTTTTTAATTTTTTACAGACTAGAATATAGCATTTGTTTTCACCTATGACTGACACAGTTATATCAATCTTAACTAGAGATTGCAATACCGGTATACCGACCGAATACCGGTATTTTGAGCCATTTGAACAATTTTGTAATACCGGTATTCACAAGTTTAAATACCGATTTTTCGGTATTTACTAGAAATTCAGAATTCTTATCTGTGAAATTCTTATTCTTATCAGTGAATTTTTATTTGAAAACTAGAAATTCTTATCTGTGAAAACAAGGTTGCAGTAGTGAAGAAAGTATGTAATATTTCGATATTCTTTTTTTTTTAAATTGATGAGTTTGTTATTCACATTGTATTTGCATATCATACTTTAGAGTTCAAAATACTTTTTCAGATTTATTATATATATACTCAAATAATACCCCATAATAATGAATAAGAATAACTTTAAAGAACACAAAAAATCAGTTGATAATACCTCGGTTTTGTTTCATTATTTATATGATGAATATAATATGGTGGCACAATGTAAAAAAATGTTCAAGATTTATCAAATTGAATGGAGGAAGTACAGTGGAATCCATACACATTTAAGAACGAAACACCATACAAATTTATTAAAGAGGAAATAATCTAATTGCTTTGAAGATACAAAGTTAAGCATAGTTTCTAAGCCCAAGCCATCAAGGATTTTAGATTTTTTTGAAAAAAAAAGATAATTTGGATAAAATTATAAGTAAAATGACAGCATTAGATGGTTTACCATTTCGAGTGTTTTTTTGTGATATTTACATTCTCTAATAAACATGGCAAATAAAAAAAAAAAATAAATAAATAAATAAAAATATAAAAAAAAAACTGTGCTTTCTTTCTTTTTCTAAAATTTCTACTACCGGTGTTAAAACCGGTATCCCGGTATTAAGATCTAAAAAATACCGAATACCGGTATTGAACTTTTGGTGTGATATTGCAATCCCTTATTATATAGTATTAGCGGTATTATTATATGGAATCCTATCTTTAGGCCCATTATGCTAAGAAGGATTGCTATTTCACCAAGGAAGTTGATTTTTTTGTACAAAATACAATTTTAACAAACATTTTCAGCTCTAATATCTGAGGATTTCGCAACCTCTCTTCTAACATATAATTCAAAAATTCATTGTGTCCATTTGCGGCATAGCCATGGGAACTTTTAGTTGCACTTTGTTTATCAGGTTTCGAATCAAGCTCTCTCAGTTTGAAAAACTAAAAGGTTATCCATCTACCAGATAGGCATGAATCTAAAAGATCGCTATTACCATTTTCAAATTTTCACATCTCTAAAACTAAAAACAGAAGTTTCATCCAAAAACCCGAATTCGTATCATCAATGCAAGAAACGTTTTCAAAAAAAGGAATACGTAATACCTGACATTTCTAAAGAATCGTATTTCTTCGAAACATATAGTTGTACGGCAGCCAAGTCCATTCCAAAGAATTTCATTTTCTTCAACTGACAACCGGTTTTATTCCCTTTTCTTTTCTTTTTCATTTTCACAAAATTTTCAATTTGTTCTTCAGAAAACTGGGAAAGTTCTGAACATCAGAACTGCTTATATCAGACAAGAGACTTAATGTTAATTATCTACATACATATCTTCTTTTGGTTAAAAAAATTGATATTTTGATGCAATGTAACTTCAGGAATGGTTTTTAAGAAATGTGAAATTTAAAATACTGGAGGCACAAAACTTGTAATTCAAATGAAGTTTCTATTAAATAATTTTATTTTACCTTTTTAAAATAATGTGCATTTCCCCCCTCATTTAAAGGATACACACTTATTAAAAACATTTTTTTCTTCCAATGCAGCTGGAAAATAGACCGTGATCTTTGCCATAACGGCTGCCCCGATGTTACTCACTTTGCATTACCCAGGGACCGCGTGTAACGTGATGGTGAGCCACGGACGCGGAGTAACAACGCCCCTGCAACGCTCCACGATCCTATTAGGACCGGGACCTACGGCTTAAAGTGGATTCCGAACCACTACAACCCTGAACTCGATACCTGTGGTACCGAATGCCAGAGCACTAGCCATCCGGCCATCAGGCCCCTTATTAAAAACATCAAACATTAAAATGTCAATTTTCACAAATGATGCAATTTTCAATTTGCCTTTAACTATTAATAAGTTATCTATTTTAATTTCCAAAACAAAATAAATTTCCTTGTAATGCCAGCATAATTTAAAATTTTTTATAAATTTGTTATCCATATTCCATGAATATTTCTTCCACAATTGATCTTTTACCTTACATTTCCAGTGAATAGTTAAATAATTATTTACCTCATTTATAACTTTATCAAAACAAAGATAAATTAAATCTTTTACATCCAAACAAAATAAATTTCATATAATGATTATTTAGTTAACTTTTTTTTTTCGTCTAATTCAAAAAATTTCAATGAAGTAAACAATTTTTATTAAAAAAATATATATATATTTGAAGTTTTGAAGCTTTACTCCAACTAATGTTGCTTCCAATTGTCATAAATGAGATTGATTTACAGTGTTTGGGAAAACTTAAAATCATGCCATATAGAAAAGGAATTGTCAGAGTAAGAAGTTAATTGTTTTTCAATTCAGAAAAAAAAAATTAACCATTGATCGATGGCACGATTTCTTTAACAAAAGAGATGTTTTTTTAATACGCTTTTATTAGTTTCACCTGTATGTTTGTATGTTTGTTTGTATGTATATTTGTATGTATGTAACTGGCTTTTTCCGCTGGAGATCTGTTTCTCCTCATATACACTATTTAAGCTGCAAAGAAACAGTTACAGGCATCTTTCAGAAAGAAAACAGTTGATTCTTTTTAATACGCTTTTATATTAGTTTCACCTGTATGTTTGTTTGTTTGTAACTGACTCTTTGGGCTCGATTTTGCCCTACTTTAAGCGATAGCCTTTGTTTTACTCACAATTACATTATTGTAAGAACTATAGTTCCACTCCTCCATACCGGGACCTCATTTAAATATTATAGCTTAAAAACACTAAAAAACATGCTTTTTGAGTTAATCAAACTAAAAAGGAAAAAATAAATTAATAGTTTAAAAAAACTAAAAAATCACGCCTTTAGAGTTAATCAAACTAAAAAGTAAAAAATAAATGAATAGTTTAAAAAAAACTAAAAAACACGCATCAATCATTATAATTTTTCACTAGTTTCATTCCGAAATGCAGAGTTAGTTTAAAAATGTCATTCAAAGCATCCCACGCTTTTAGAACAGTGACATTCATTTTCTTGTCAGTCATTTTATTCTTATATTAAATAGTTTTTTACTTTTTAGTTTCATTAACTCTAAAAGCGTGTTTTTTAGTTTTTTTAAACTATTCATTTATTTTCTTGTAACAAACAGTGATCAATGGTTTTGCCATCTAAAATAGACTCTGGTGTCTAGTCAAAAGATTTAAAAGGTCATTTAAAGCTTTTCAAAATAATAATGCCTTATTCAGGAGAATATTATACTTTTCAATCAAATATTTATAATCGTTTTCATTATGTTTTATACAATTTATATAACTTTAAAAAAAATTATTTTTATGTATTTATTTTAAATGACCTTAAATAAAAGTTCATTTTTATACAAATAAGTAAATAAATAAATAAATTACTCAGAAATCTTTATTTGGTACAAGTTTTACTACATTTTATTTATGAAAAACATAGTCCATTTCTGAACAAAAAATTGCTAATCTTGTTTTTAAAAAACTGTTAGCATTATGTTATTGTATCTAATATACAACGAACAATAAGCTTATTAAAATTAGCTGAAATATTTATCTCGGCTGTGATAGTAAATAAAAAAAAAAATATATATAATTTATAATCCTAAACTCCTGGGAGTCTAATAGTTGCTTTTTTCACCATGGTTATGAATCATTTTTTGAAACGAAAAACGTCAGGGAAAATGTGACATAATCTAAAACTTAAACAAGAATAATAAATAACTGTAATGTATATATATATATATGTATATATGTCTGTTAATTACTGACAGATTATTTAATTACTCATTAATTATAGATAAACTAAAGTAAAATACAATCGATCTTATCACTAGCACTATTCTTAGCACTATCTGTATACATATACAATATATTTTATCGAGATAATATTTTTAGTATAATATATATTTTTTTAAAATCCTTTTGTATAATAGTTATTTACAGATACAGATCACAAACCGCATGAAAAGTTTTTTCATGTAATCGTTATTATATTTTAACTTCCTGTATGCTAAATATGTAATGATCATTTTGAAGCTATTATAGATTTTTTAAATTTTAAATGCCTACATTCTTTTGTACAATAGATTTCCATAATTTTCAATATTCATATTATAATAATTCACTTGGATAACAATCAAAGAAATTAATTAAAAGTTGTATAATTTAGGGAATGCATATAATATATATATCAATAAAATTCAATTTATTCCCAAAAAATATTATTTTAAGACAAATACTCATTATAAATACAATATTAAATTATGGGGGCCTGATGTCCGAGTGGCTAGCACTCTGGCGCTCGGTACCACAAGTATCGGGTTCGAATCCCGGCGGTGCTATGGGTGTTAGTAGTGGTCCGGAATCCACTTTAAACCGTAGGTCCCGGTCCTAATAGGATCGTAGAGCGTTGCGGGGGCATTGTTACTCCGCGTCCGTGGCTTATCTTCAAGTTACACGCGCCCCCTGTGTAGTGCAAAGTGAGTAACGTCGGTGCAGCCCTTATGGCATAAAAAGATCCCGGTCTCGTTTGCCAGCTGCATTAGAAGAAAAAAAAATTAAATTATTCGAAAGAAAACAATAAATTTGGGGATTTGTACAAAAGAAAAATAATTCCTTAAAATAATCGAGCATTTATACAGGTTCCTGAATAACAATTGGACACCCATATTTAAAAATTTGCAGAAATTACTCAATATTTTGTCATCCCCAACATCAAAAATATTTATGAAGATCACGTAAAAAAAAAAAAAAAATGTTTTTAAATATTATTGAAGTTCTGTCAAGAAAAGGGATATTTTGGCGATAAAAATGTAGAAGCCCAAATGACAAGCTAAGTGTCAAAGAACACTATTGACTTTTGATTCCAAAGCCGAAAGTCTTCAGAAAGAAGAAGGACTTATTTGACATAACTTAAGAAAATAACAGCTGAACGAGGGATCTGCATTTCATGGTCGAAGAACTGGATGGCAAAAAATCAATTTAGTTCACGTCTTCTTATTTAGGGAACCTCTGTGTATGATTTAATAAATTGAAAATAGTCAATATTCTCAATTTTTTTTCTTTATAATGCAGCTGGCAAACAATTAAGCAGCTTGGTCTTGGATGCCTTGAGGCAAGCGCTGCATAGACGTTACTCACTTTGCATTGCCCAGGGGGCGCGTGTAACTTGATAAGCCACGGACGCGGAGTAACAATACCCCCGCATTCTACGATCATATTAGACAGGGACCTACGGTTTAAAGTGGTTTCCGAACCACTACAAACATCCATGGCACCGCCGGGACTCGAACCGAAACCTGTGGTACCGAGCGCCAGAGCGCTAACCACTCGGCCATTCAGGCCCCTATATTCTCAAAATAAATATTTAAAAAATAATTTATGTGCATATTGCAAATCCTGTAACAAATACTTGATTTTACGTATGAATTGAATATCTTCTTTTTTCTATCTAGTTTTCTTTCTATTTTGTGTTCCAATTCATATTCTAAATAAATAAGCACTTACAGGACGCTTAAGTCATGTAAGTGCTTATTTATTGTGTATTTATTGCTTATTTATTGTGTCCTGTAAGTGCTTATTTATATAAATATTATATAAATATATCTATATAATATTTATACAATATATAATATTATATATTGTATAAATATTATGTAAATATTATATAGATATAAATATTAATAAATAAATCATAAAAATTATTTTGATTAATAATTTATGAGTAATAAATATTAATAATTATTAATTTTATAATTATTAAAACAATCATTAGACAGTTATATTTTTAATAATTATCATTAATAAATTAATTAACATTCTAATAAATATTCATTAACCTTGCAAGTGGTATATTTTGGATGTTATGAATAGGAAATGTATTTTTTATATAAAAAGCAGTCATTTAATATAAAAAAAATAAAATGCACGATTATTATTATATGTATATTAAAAAAGCTTAAGAAACTATTGATACTTAAAAAAATTGAAAAATGGAAGTTATATTTTCATTGTAAGCAATATATTATGATCTAAAAATAATTTATAACAATCTGTAAGTTTATTTCTATCTTAAATGCTATAAAATTTCATGTTTTATTATTATTTTAGTTTTCTAGCGTTTCAGTTCTTGAAATGTTTATTATTAAATAATTTTCTTAAATTTAAAATGTAAGTGAAAATAATGGCATTTTTTTATTTAAATAATGATTTTATGAGTGAAACGTTATCAATATATTTTGTAGGTTGGATAATATTAATCCTCAATCAATCTAATAACTTTTTCACTTGCTAATTTAATTTATTGATAAATAATGATTTCAATAACAATCAACAAATATATTTTAATAGAAAATGAAATGGTTAATAGACTCTTAATATAGATAATATAATCAATACTAATAATAAATATAGATTAAATTATGGAAAATGTGCTTTTGAGAAAATTATTCTGTACTAGTGAAACAGGAATTGATTTTTTTTAGTAATTAATTTAAACTATAAATTAAACACAAAATTTAATATTCTCTAACACATATTAGTAGACATATGATAGAATTAAACCTTAAAATAATTATTAGGTTATACACATACATTTTTGTATAGAGTTATTTTTATATGATCAGTGAAATAATGGCTATTGTATATAAATAATTTTAAATTAATAACTTAAAATTAAAGAAATATTCATGCTTTATGTCGAAATATTTGAGTATTAAATTTGCTCAAGTGATAAATGTATTTGTATGTGCATTTGATTTAATAAATATTAAATATAAATATTAAATAAATATTAAATACAAATATTAAATATACATATTAAATATAAATATTAAATAAATATTAAATACAAATATTAAATATAGATATTAAATATAAATATTAAATATAAATATTTTAATTAATAAATATTATAGAATTTTTTTTTCATTAATTAATTTAAATTATAAAATAAGCAAAAATTTAAAATTATGTAACTAATATTAGCAGTCATATGATAAAAGTAAACCGTAAAATAAATATTATTTTATATAGATATGTTTGCATACTTTTCCGTATTTTTATATACTATATTTTTATATGATCAATGAAATAATGGCTATTGTATATAAATATTTTAAATTAATAATTTAAAGTTAAAGAAAGATTCATGCTTTTTGAGTATTAAAGTTTTAAATTTTCTCAATATTAGTATTTATGAATATTAAATTTGCTCCAATGATAAATGTATTTGTATGTGTATTTGGATTATTATTTTTTTATTTTTATATATTTTACACGCATTTCATTACATTCAATGTAAATATACAGAAACAATTCCTATTTGTGATTACATTGAAATAAATTTTTTGTTTCATTCCAAAAGAAAATAATCTTTTTGCAAATATTCAAATAATATTTACAAATGACAGCCTCTATGAAGAAAGAATTTTGGAGGGCAATTGAAAAAAAAAAAAAAAAAAAATAACATTAAGATTAACAATATAAGAAGATAAGACTTTAAATTATTATTTAATTTACACTTAGTTAAATAAGAATATTTAATTAAAAATTTGATATTTTGTCAAATTTGTGAGAATATTTTTTAATTGAATAATAAAATCGTCATTTAAAAATAAAAGGTAACGTTGTTCAATTCCTTCTATAAGCTCACACTCTCCCTATATATATCTTGTTCAAATTTTCCATCGTCATTAAAATACTTTTTATTCATCCACTCAAGTTCAAATACATTTTTTTGAACTTGTAGTGGATGAAATTGGATGTTAATACAGTTTTTTCAAATATTAATTAAATTTAATTAATTTTAATTAATTTATTTTAGTTTTTTTTAGATTTAAGTTGCATGTATCTACCAATAGATGGTGCCAGATAAACTTTAAAAAAATGAATGAAAATTATTTATAAAGGACTTTCTGCAATAGAGTGAAAAAAAAAGTAGGAATTGACTTTAAATTTTTTTTTAATATTACTTGTTTTATGTAAAAGAACATTAAAAAAATGTTGGGGACAGTAAACTTAAATCTATTTTGAATATTTTAAAGGTTAAAGATTTAGATTTATTTTAATACTAGAAAAACATTTTTACGACGCGAAATGTTTACTACACAAATACCCCTTTTCAGCAAACTTTGCCGAGAGATAAATACAGTTTAAATAATATTGCGGTTGTATCTTTTTATTTATAATCTATTAACTTAAAAAAATATGTGGTGGATTTAAATTTCCCAAAAATTATTGTATTAAAGGCAATGTTTACGGTTAACACATGCATGTATGATATAAAATATTTAACAGGGTCATGCAACATTTATTACGATAAAACGCATATTTACGCAAAAAAAGTAAAAATTCCTATTTAAAAAAAAATGTTATTTTCTGTTAAAAGGCATCTAAATAGAAACTACAGTTTTAGTCAAATAAAAATTCTAATAATCATAGTTAAATAGAGTTTTTTTCTATTATCAGAAACATTTGAGTTGTAAATTTTAAAACATTATAATCTAATTTGAAATTTTATGTAATATTTATTGCATTGTAAAACTGGTGAAATAAAATAAATATCCCATTATTAATGATATTATGTGTATTATATGAAAAAAAAAATATTTTTAGACATGATATAAATTATAATGGGCATTATTTGATTTTTCTACTTAAGAGACTTCGGTGAAATTTACTCATTAATTCAAGAAATAATTAATTATATATCTTTTGTATATGAACATTTTTAAATGAATTTGTTTTATTGTTAAAAAATAAATAAAATTGTTCTTAAATATATTAAATAAATCATATTAAAAGCTCATATTAACAAACAAATAAAATATTAAAGATAAGCATATCCAATTAAAAATTTAAGAAAAAGACCTAACAATGAATTTTAATTAACCGAAATTGTTCACCATTTTTATTCTCTAGCATGCAATGCAACGTTTTTTCCTAAAATAACCTGTAAATATTACAAAACCAATTATTTATTGATTTTATGCTTTTAGCGCTATCTTAGCTGGTATATATTGCAGTATAGGAAAGCAACGATCCATAACGATCTATTTTTTTAACAGCTGTGGTGGGGTTGAACGCACAACCAATATTTGATGTCCCCTTATCTGCTACCAAAAAAGAAACCCGCAATAACCCTACCTTTTCCCAAGAACTGATTCTCTTCGAAAAAATAAAGAAAACTGATTTCCCCAGGCACAAGTATTGGTGATCGGATACGCAGGAACCGATCCGGGTTCTTCTGGATTTGAATTGCAAACACTGTGTTCTGCTCAGTCACATGTTGGCATGGTGCAGAAGCCTCAGTTGTGTTATTCTCTTTGCTAAGATCTCGGTTCTTGCTTTATTTTTCCAATATTAGACCTGGATTGAAACGAGATTGCAACGAATAAGTTTTTTTTCTCTATACTTCCTCTATATTCTTTTTTTATTTTTTTTTTTTTTTTTATTTTTTTTTTTTGTACATTGGTGTTGTTAGGTTCCATTAGCGTATGTCAAAAGCTCTGATACTTTCTGGTAGAACTTTTAAGCGTAA
This sequence comes from Caerostris darwini, assembly GCA_021605075.1. Lineage (NCBI taxonomy): Eukaryota > Metazoa > Arthropoda > Arachnida > Araneae > Araneidae > Caerostris > Caerostris darwini. Next base: position 242,294 of record BPLQ01012450.1, on the reverse strand, counting down.
ATAAACCAGCTTTACATCTGCATGGCGCGTGAGAGGAAACTTAGAATAGTTTTCAACTGGCCCTGACTGTCGATGTGAGACATTTATATATGATTTCACGATGGTGTACATTACTAATAGTAGACTTGTTTTTGAAAGAAATGATTGCTACACTACGAATAGAATCTAGTATTTCTTCAAAACACAATGCACGCATTATATATCATACATGTGTACATTATTAAATAGGGACAAAATATTCGTCAACTATGCTGTTTTCTAAAAATTAAAAATAACAGTAGTATTTTATTAGTTTACAAAGTTATGCTAATAAAAATCTGATAAGGCATTGTTATTCTAACTAAAGATTAATTAAGATTGTTACGTAACATCACTGCTGTATTTTATTAATGTAAGTTTTTTGTTATATTAACTTATATTAATATAATAATATTTAATATTCATTGAAATAATGCTCATAAGTATATAATTATTGAAATATTATTATAAAAATTAATTATCTTTTTTTTCATTTGTTGCCATACAATAGTAGAGTTTAAAGTAAAGAAGTTTTTTCATACATTTACAATGATGCTAATGTTAAATTTTAAATATTATCTTTCTCTAAGTTGTTTAACTGATTAGACATCAAATTAGAACATTTAGCAATATGATATAAGGTTACTGTCATTGTATCCAATTAAAATTCATACAAGCTTCATTTTTTAATGTGTTTTTCCCGTAGTTTAATTTGACAAATTAAAAATGAAAGTTTAATTTGAACCTTATTTACTGTATCTTATTATCCTTTTTATTTTTTTCAAAATTGCATTATCAGAAATATTTGTAATAAAGTATTTATATCATACGATAGAAAATACATTTAACCAATAAATGAATAATGCAAAAGAAATGTAAGTATAATTTATAAGCATGCATTTATTTCATTCAGATATTAACAAAATTGACCTAATTAGTTACGTTGCATGTAATATTACAAAATTAGGTTAACTCTAAAAATTACATGGATCAGATAAATTAAATTAAATATTTGCATGCATGAAGTGGCTTCAGAATTGTTTTCCTATTTAATGCTCTTGTCCCATCAATTCTGACTCACATTGTCAAGTCGTGATTAAAGTAATTTTTTACAGGAGAACCTCTCTATTTCAGCTGTATTTTTAAATTAATTTAATTATTTTATATATTAATAATTGCATAATAATATTATTTCAAATTATATATTATCTAACTATAAAAACTCAATAAACAATAAAATGATCAGACAAAACATATATTGGTTAAATTTGTGTCCCTCTGCATATCTGATGTGCAAGGGAGCTTGTCTCGAACTCATATAGTGGCATTATGTGTAAAAGTCTGTCAACAGTTTGGGTGTCTAATAAGGCTTTTCTCTCATCCGACATGCAAGCACATTACAGTTATCCTTAGTTTCTGGAAGGATATGTCCACCACCGTCATTGTTCTGTCCATTGTATACATAAGTATAATACGAGACAATAATAGAAATATTGATATTTACATCTTATATTATTTAAATTGTCAAAAGTAGCATTTAATCATAAGAATATTTGAAGTTTATTCCAGAATTAAAAATGTTGTCGAAAGACGCACTATTTTAGTTCAATTCATTACATCTGCGTCTCTATCGCATGTCATTAAATCAAAATATGCAAATTAATAAAATATCCTTCCTCCAACTCTGCTATTCTGTTTCCTTCGTAACTTTCCAAAAGATTAAACAGTTAAGTTCGAATTAATTATCATTTGTCTGACAACATTTCAGAAGTGGTTGTTTTAAAACGAATTTTAAACTTCTATCCGTAAGAGAACGGGATTTCGAGATTTTTCATTTTTCATGCATGGAAGTAATTTGATTTATTTCAAAGTGAGACAGAACATGGGACTGTATAAACAACCGTGTCTAGTTTGCTCAGGAAGCAATCATAGCAAACTTTTTCATTATTTTATGAATATCTTGAGTGCTTAATGCTAGCACATATAGCTGGGCAGGTTAATAAACATCCTATGATTTTAATAAATTATTATGGTGCGCATTTATAATAAGCACTCCAGTTGTTTTACTTTTAAACTTTCAATAATCATAATTCAGCAAACATACAATTATTATTTTATTTTACCGGAATTTCCTGAATGTAATTAACTTAGAACAACAAATGAATCTTACGGATAAAAGTTTAAAATTCATGTAATGTAAATGTGTGTAAATGCGTGTTTTAAAGATACATTTTTATTATGAATAACAACATTTTATTAATCCATGCAAACGATGCCACATGCTTTATCAATGGGATGTCCACACGTTATAAGGACAAGTGAGAAATTGAAATATAATAGAAAGAAATAGTTAGGCCTTGGAATTCAGAAATCGAAAAAAAAAAAAAAAACACAGCAATGCTGCTGTATATAAAAATACAAAATGTTTGCATGCATTGCGAGAGAGTTGCATAAATGCATACATCCGGCATTGCAAAGAATTTTATGTCTTTCTTATTTTCCATAAAAATGTGACATTCTTTCTCATAGCTGCAGTTCTAAATGCATTGAAAAGTAGGGGTACTTCATTTATGTATAACTGCCACAGTAAAATAATTTTTTTCCTAATAGATAATTAGTTTAACCCAGGATGAACAACATGGATATACCACGCATTGTACGACCAAATTTTGAAATTAAATGCCCCAAGGTTGGCGTCAAATGCCGACAGAAATATTTCCTATGCATACTGATTTACCTTGTCTAGCCCGACAAAAACATGGAATTATTTTGGCGCGATTCGCAAATTGGATACAAAGCTCCTTTAGATCATAATTAATGCGTAACAGCGTCAGCGTACCAGGATTGGCGTCAACAGCCTTGTTAATATTGCACGCATGTCTTGAATGTCTTTGGACATCATTTCATTGGATATAGCAGCTCAATTCAAAGCCGGACTAATCGCTGAAATTAATTCCGGTACTCCTATTAGTGAAATTTCAGTTTAATACAGACCGGCCCTACTGCGAATGAACTTCTTGGTGTTATCATGCGAGGAGTAGTACGTGCAATATGTGCTCTCAGCTGATTCTGAATCGCCTATATATTGTTCTTATTGACCTTGGTGTGTCGATTGCAAGTCAAATCTTTGATATAGACTAATAAGGTGTCGTGTAAATCTCTCAAATGATCGTTGCAGATTCCAGTTGAATTTAATGTCTTCTTAATAATGTATTATGACATGGTTAATCATTTCCTGTAAACATCATTTAAAATCAGCATCGTTCCGACCCAAATATTGAGCTTCAAATGATCCATCTCTCTTCCCTCAACCCAGTTGCTCGTCTTCTCACAAATGGTAACATATGCACGTGCCAATCGGGAATCCATATGTGAAGCAAATGTAAAATCAAGCGAGTAGATGAAAATGAATTTTAACGGAAATTGTGCTTAGAATTTGACTTTCATCTCTTCTACACAACATTCGCATGGCCAGTTGCGATGGTCTGGAGCCATTCGTTTATGAGGTGCCAAAAATTAATCATTTGATTGTTAGATTGTATTTTAACACGGAATTTTGTTACAATAAAAACAGCCCATGATGCATGGCTTTTTGCCTTAAAATGTACCCACAATATTTTGATATATGTATTGCAAAATTGCAATTTTTTTTAATAATATGTATTAATATTCAATATAAAATAATATACTACATTTTTTTTCTTAAATTAGAAAATATGTCATGTATAAATTTTTCAACTTCCAGTTATTTCTTCACAGATTACACTTTTTTTTCCTTTATATATTGGATATTTTCCGAATGCATTGAGATATGGAAGCATCACTTCTTACATTTCTTCTAAGGGATAAAAAATAACATTTGTCAATCTGTGTATGTCCTACGTGATGCTGCATTCGGTAAACTTTTCTTTGTTATGGGCAATTTCCTCGTCCACGTCCGAGAAAGCCGTAACACATCTGCTTTTTTTGCTGATCTGATCCCCTGACAGATACGTGTGTGGCTTGAACCCACGGCGCTGATTTGCGTGATATCTTAAAATAAATTCCACTAAATGATCCTGGAGATTTTGAGGACAGAAACCTCGATCCTCATTTGTCCATTACTATTGTTATCGAGTTAAAATATGTTTGCAAATAAAAAAAAATGCTATTTCTATTCAGGAATAAATAATAAAATTAAAACAATATTTAAAATTCTTTATAAGTTATTTTTAATTCGTTTGATTCGAATCAGAGATTTAATTTTTTTTTATTCGAGTCACAGATTTAATTTGTTTTATTCGAGTCAGAGATGTAATTTGTTTGATTCGAATTTGATAAATTTGTTTGATTCGAATTTGATAAATTTGTTTGATTCGAATTTGATAAATTTGTTTGATTCGAATTTGATAAATTTGTTTGATTCGAATTTGATAAATTTGTTTGGTTCGAATCAGATAAATTTGTTTGGTTCGAATCAGATAAATTTGTTTGGTTCGAATCAGATAAATTTGTTTGGTTCGAATCAGATAAATTTGTTTGGTTCGAATCAGAGAATTAATTTAATCTTCTTATTATCAAAATGAAATAATCAAAGCATTCTAATAATAAAAAATGAATTATAGGTATTATATTATTATAGGTTTGCGAAACTATTATTTCTTTTGCATAATGAAATCCCAGTGTTTGACATTTATTTGATGAACAACTCATAAAACCTTCTGCAATATTATTTGAATTTTGCAAGGGAAATTATGGTAATTGTACATAAACTTATTATCAAGTAAACAGAACGACATTAGATTAAAACAACGAATATTGCCATAGTCAGTTATTGCAGTTGACAAAGCAGTTTGAAGTAACTCAAATAATGTGGAGTAGAAAATATTATTTTGTCATTATATTCAAACTTAAATTTCCGATTTGCTTGAACTTCAAATATTGCATTCAACTGTTTGACGACTTTGCTTATAAAAATTGACAATGTTACGATTCCTTTGTCTCTTTTTACCAATTATTTGCAATTGCAAATTAATTGTATAAATATTATAATTCATATTCTGGTGCATAATCACTTTATCATTTAGAGACAAAGTGAAAGTACACTCATGTTCATAAATTCAGGATAATTCAGAATCGCACAGAAATTGAACTCTAAAATAAAAATTTCACCTGTAGAATTATCACACAAATCTTGAAGAAGCATATGCAAATTACAGGAAACCACCAGATGGCGCGGATAGTACGTCACAATGACGAGAGTGTAAGAGAGGGGTATATAAGGAATGGTGGCAAAGAAGTAAAATTGTTCACAAGCGCTTTAAAAGCCTTTCAGTGCAATAACCGCATAGTTATGGCACAAAGGAAGCATTTGGATGATTTTTTTACGTGGTAGAATTATCGGACGACTGGAATGTGGACGTACTCAGTTGGAAGTATCCGAGGAACTTGGAATCACCCAGAGTGTCATCTCCAGGCCTTGGCAACGATTCCAAGATGATGGTAATGGGAGTAGATGTTACAGCACAGGTCGCCCCCGAGTTACAACGCCAAATGAGGACCGGTATTTAGCAGTTACTGCCAAAAGAAACAGACGGAGCACAGCATCAGACCTGTCTCGTCAGCTCTCTTCAGCTACCGGTACGACAGTTTCAAATCAGACCGTGTACAGATGCTTAGGGCACATTGGTCTATATGCTCGTAGGCCTGCCAGATGTGTTCCACTTACCGCAACTCACTGTCGCCTGCGATTAACCTGGAGTAGAGAGCATGCATTGTGGACACCGCAACAGTGGTCTGGTGTGATGTTTTCTGACGAGTCCAGGTTTAGTTTGCAGTCTGATTCTCGCCGGACTTTCATATGGAGAGCGCCAGGTACCCGTTACCACCAAGAGAACACCATTGAACGACACCGTTACAGTGGTGCAGGATGGCTCGTTTGGGGAGGAATTATTCTTGGTTCCAGAAGTGACCTGCATGTTCAGAGTGTAACGATGACAGGCCACATCTATCGGGATGTCATTCTGAAACAACATGTACGTTTGTTTCGGGGCGCCATGGGTGCTGAATTTCTGTTTATGGATGACAACGCCCGTCCTCACCGTGCAAACATTGTAGACGAATGCCTTTAATTGTAGGATATCACCCGTATGGATTGACCAGCATACTCACCGGACTTGAATCCAATAGAACATGTGTGGGATATGCTTAGCCGACGAATTGCAGCCCGTCAACCCCCTCCCACCTGTCAACCGGAGCTTCGGAGGGTATTGCTGGATGAGTGGTGTAATATTCCCCAAGATCAGATTGATAATTTGATACTCAGCATGCCTAGGCGTTGTAAGGCCTGTATTGCATCGTCCGGGAGACATACTCCATATTAGCCATCATACTAACCATGTTATACTGTTTTTGTAAATAGTTTCTTTTTTGAAATTTGCTCCCGGGAGTAAAAATCGCAATTTTTATTAATTATGTGAAACATATGGCATCTTTTTTGCTCTTTACGTTTTGTTTAATAAATAGACTTTACAAATAAGTCAAATTTGTTTTGTTTCTGTCGCTTTCTTTGCCTAAACTTCATTATCCTTAATTTATGGACATGAGTGTAGTTAAAACCATGAAAATATAAGAAAATATTAATCTAATGCTTTAAATGTTTGCTTCTATTAATTTGTAATGGTTTTAACCATTCTGAAGTTGTCGCTTTTTTTAGGCATACCTTTTAAATTAAACAATTTGATCAATATGATAAAATTAGAACCCTTATGTTATTTCTAGGTATAAACTTTTTTTTAATTTAGGTTAAACATAAAGAAAATTTAATTAAAAAAAGGATTTCAAGACAAATTAATTTAAAATTCATACGAAGTGCTATCCATTGAGCAACCTTATTGTTCAAGACCTGTTGAGACGTTGCTACCTTTCAAAATGCATAACATTCATTTGAATAAATGATGTCCGTTTCGCATAAAAACCATACAATAAATATACGTCAAAATAAAAAAACAAAAAACTTATATACAATATCTTATTTATATAACAGGGCATTTTGAGTAAATTTTTATATTTTAAATTTGTAATAACTTCACTTTTCTACGTATTTGTATAAGCATGGAAGCGAAAGAGAGTGTGATGAATATTAGGAGTTTTATGTATGTTTAGATGGAAATTAGTAAAACGTGCAGTATTATTGGAAGTTAAATCGGACCAGTGTTATGTATCAAAGTAAAGGGCCACTTTAAATAAAGCTATCTCTTTTACAAAAGCCCTTAATATCATGGTTGCCCTCTTATCATGATTGCTGCATGGAACTCTGAAAGATACTCTAGCCATTCATCACATGCAATGTCTAAACAGTCGTGGTCAATATTATAATTAGAGAAGGGTTTCAAATAAATAGCGGTTCGTGGAAACTCTGTCTCATCAGCCAAGCTATTCAAGTATAATGTTCTAATATTGGTAGCGAAATGCACACTCGAAACTCTGATAATATAGAATGTTTACTTGAATAACGGATATTTGCGACAATTTAAAAGCAAGTCATAAAATAAAATATACGATAAAATAACAAAAACTACATAATCTTACTTATAAAGCAGAAAATTATGAGCAAATGTTAAACTTTTAATTTTTTATTAAATTTTTGTATTAATGTAATCTGCTTTATTCTCCTCTGAATTTGTTGTCTAGTTTATATACTACTGTGTTCAAAAAGTAAGACCTGTTTTCAATTTAAATTTCCCGGGCACATGGTATTTCAATTTTTTTTTCTTTTTTAGGTTTTTGGCACTGTCCTTGACATCTGTGTGAAATTTGACGTCAAAATATTCAGTTGTGTTTGAGTTACGCTTGGCTTTGTGAGACACAAAAACTGATCCCGGCGATTTTTTAAAATGTCACTTCAATCGACTCAAAACGGTGTCTCCGGAGTAGTCATTTGGAAATAGCCAGAAGTAGCTCGATGCTAAATCAAGCGAATACAGTGGTTGTGGAACGAAATGGGTTTCATTTTTAGCGAAAAAGTCACGAAGAATCAATGCAGTGTGAGCTGACGCATTCAGTGTTTTCGGTACCAATCAAGATTTGACGCGTTTGAGGCACAAAACATCTTTTAAAATGGAACTTCAACATCCTCACCAAGGTCTCTAATTGTGAATAAACGGTTTGCAAGCATCGAATCTTTAATTGCTTGGATGTGAGCTTCGTCAGTGGAGATCGGTGGTCGACCAGAGGGTTCTTCATCTTCAACGCGTTATCTGCCTTCTTTGAACTGTTTTTACCACTTCTAAACATTTCTTTCCGATATAGGAATGGTTCCAGAATGCCCTCTGCAACATTTTATACGTTTTAGCAAACAAAATGTAATGCAAGTTCTTCGCTCAATTAATTCAGACATATCAAAAATCGTCGGAATCAGTTTTAGCATCTCACAAAAGTAAGCGTAACTCAAACACTAATGAGTATTTTGACGTAAAAGTTCACGCAGATGTCAAAGACAGGGCCAACAACCTAAAAAAGAAAAAAAAATTGAAATACCATATGCCTGGGAATTTTAAATTGAGAATTGGTCTTACTTTTTTGACACAATAGTATATGGCACACACACGCAGAGAGAGAGAGAGAGAGAGATACTACTTCCTAAATATTTATGTATTGTTGTGTCAATATATATTTCCAGAGTTAAATGTATTAGTTAAATTAAGTTTCTACATTGTTTCATTAAATTTTTTTTGTCTAGAATTGTATAAATTTTTATTATGTTTTATTTTGTAATTAATCCTATATAAAACTTAATAAAATGGTCATTAGTTTATATTTGTCACTTGTAGAATGAGAATGAGAATTCCTCGAACAACTCTGTCTGTGTTGTCTTTAATATAAAGAATGTAAAAGTGATATTCAACAACTCCACCCTAAAGGGGGAATTTATGGGTAGGTTAATGATTAGGGTTTATTTTTATTCAATTAGTGTTCCTCTAACCAAATCCTCATTTTGGATGAAAAGCTGTATCACAATGGTCGTCTATTTAAAAGTAAAAACAAAGACTGATTAATAATGTATAAAGTTGATTTATACAACAGGAATAGTTGGAATGGACAGAAATTTTTAACATGAGGGTCAGGAGATTACACACGTGGAACTGATGCAATGATTTTTTTCTCTCAAACCACAAGTTGTATAGAGATAATCCTCTAGATGCCGAACCTACCTGATGAGAATTGAAACAGAGTATAAAAAGGAACTGAGATATGGAAGAAGACACGCGGGAGAGAAGGGGTCATATGGAATCAATTCGGAAATCGAAAGAAAGGATGAGCAGAAGAGAACTAGAAAACGAGATCATCGTCACGATGGGTAGAGTCTGAATTTCTTCAAAGGAGTCAGAGAAGGAATTGTTTTTGTTCTAATGCAGCAGGCAAACATTTACACAACTTGGTCTTGGATGCCTTAAGGCAAACGCCACACAGACGTACTCACTTTGCATCACCCAAGGGGCGCGTGTAACTTGAAGATAAGCCACGGATGCGGAGTAACAATGCCCCCGCAACGCTCTACGATCCTGTTAGGACCGGCACCTACCTCTTACTTACTTAAAATGGATTCCGAACCACTAGAAACACCCATGGGCAACACCGGGATTTGAATCCGATACCTATGGTACCGAGAGCCAGAGCGCTAGTCACTCGGCCATCAGGCCCCAGCCAGAGAAGGGATGAATTCAGTATTTGAGCTTTAAAAACGGAAGATGAGAAAAAAAAAGTAAAAAGAAATGTACTGGAAGTAAGAATGAGAAAAATACGGAAAAGGCTGTTTGCCTGGTACCAAGCTATATGAACCAGACATCATTTTCCAGTAGAGATTTTCCCAGATGGAAAAGATGGATTGGATGGAATGAGTTTCATATTGTCAAATATGAAACTCATTCCAGAAGAGGTTCTCCATAGAAACATTGGATAGAACGGCATTTAGACACTTTTGTTGTTTTTTCTCTAGCCAAGTTTCGCAATTATAGGATGAATGCACCACCCTCATTAATGAAGTTCTCCATGCAGGCTTTTACCACTGAAAATCACATGCAGCTTAATTTGTAAACTGTTTCGATTATTTTATTTGGTGGACCTTCATTGCTTTGCGCGTGTCTACAGTCATGCATTTTATTAAATGTTTCGTCTAGTTCGGAAAGGATTTAGAATTGTGAATAAATTTAACTGGTTACATTGCAATGTTCAGAGATTGCTATCACAGCGATAAAATTGTTTAGTAAATTGTATCCTGCATAATTTTAAATAGTTAATTAGTCCTAAAATTTATTAGCTTATTTGATGTCTTACTTGATTATTAATAGTGTATTAATATTAAAGGGGCAACGGGATTAAACTAATTATTTCAGATAGGAGGGGGGAAGGGTTACAGATTCTTCTTTTATTTTTTCACTGACCGAATTCACTGGAATCTTTCGTTGATTTTTTTCCTTGTTTCCAATGAAGTTTTCCTCATCGAATAACTGATTTTTTTGTGATTGAGCTCGTTAGCGTCGCTTCCGAGAGATGAAGGTTTCAGAACTTAATAGGCCCTTGCCCGGCGAATGTTCCATTATCTTCTGGAATTTATAGATCTAAGATGATGCATTTCTGTGCAGAAAAAAATAAATGAGAAAATAAAAACACATTCATATTCTGTTAGATGAAGAAAATTCATTCAAATAACAAAACGAAATTCACTGTCCTCTAAAAGTTAAGGAACAACTGGTTTTTTGCTCCTAATTTACAAATAAATGAATTTAGAAACACCAAATTTGGATGGCATGTGCACAAAACAGTTATGTATTGACTGCAAAATAGAAGTTTACATAAGAAAAACGCAAAAATGATTTACAGCAAAAAAATCAATCTCGCTGGAAAAGTCCATTCTTGGAAAAAATAATAATCACAGTTTTATGTGGTAAAATGTCATAGAAACATAAAAAAAATTAATTTTATTAAGGGATTTGCTCACCCCTAGCTTGAATACATTGGCGGCATCGACATTCCATGCTGTCAATTAAGTTGTCGGTTACCGAAATGGGAAGCAAAGACCAGACACGGAGTAAGCTTTGTTCCAGCTCTACTAAAGACCTTGGAGAAGGACTTAAAGCAACAACCTGTCTACCAAGATAGTACAAAAGATGCTCTATCGGATTCAGTTCTGTAGATAGAGCTGACCATTCCCTTCGCTCCAGACCAAGACCCTCAAGATATACCTCAACAAATACATATTGATCAAGAATCTCATCCCGATATCTCAAACTAGTCATAGTTCCTCCATGGAACACATGCAGGTCACTGTAACCACCGAGTGAGATTCCTGCCAAAACCATTATTCCACCACCTCGGTCACTGTGTCTTTCAACTGTGTTGGATTGATGGTATCAAGTGCTTTGTTCCCTCCAGATCAGCAGACGTCCTGAATCGCTTTCCAGTGTGAATCTGGAATCGGAGTCGTTGTCTGGTCCAGTAAACGTGTTCTCTTGTCAAGATAAGCGGGCCATCTCTGTCGTCCGTTGAAGGGGACACGCACAACTGATTGCCTTGCATAGAGACCTGAATTGTGAAGACTCCTTCGCACCGTACTAGCGGACATTCTTCTCCCTGATGCTACAGAGCGGTCTACAACAAGTAGCTTCACAGAAATGCTTCTTCTCCTTCGAGCCTAAAGAGTTAAAAAACGGTCTTCTGCAGATGTTGTAGCTCGTGGTCGACTTGGAACATGTCTTCTGGACACAGAAGCTTCGGTTTGATATTGATTCCATATAAGGTGAACCACACTGCAAGGCACATTAAGACGCGCAGCAGCATGAGCCTGGGACACCCCATTTCCATCCATCCGATCACCGACCAAATTAACGAATCGGGCAAACGGTCAACGAATCGGGCAACGGTCCTATTGTCAACGAATCTGCTAACAAAAGTTGTAAACCAACAAAAGTTATACGCGTAATTACGAAAGCCTGATACTGACATATTTTTCTCTCACTTATACCCGTTCTTTTATATATAAAAAAAAATGGTAGCTATCGTTTTTGTATAAAGTTCGTTTTTATCACTTATATAAACTATAAATTTTGTTGTTACTGTCATTTTTTTAATGGTGAGCTTCGTAAACATGGGGTTCCTTAAGTTTTGGAGGGCAGTATATTATATATATATATATATATGTATATACACTGAAGTGACAAAAGTCATGGGATACCTCTTAATATCGTGTCGGCCCTCCTTTCGCCCGGCGAAGTGCAGCAACTCGACGTGGCATGGACT